>PVIJ01000995.1:105443-230574 GCA_004024925.1 Scalopus aquaticus | reverse complement strand
TCCTTATAGTCCTGTTATAAGTGAAACCATTCGATATTTTTCTCTTTCTTTCTGGCTTATTTCACTGAGTATGATCCCCTCTAATTCCATCCATGTCACTGCAAATTGCATGTGTTTATCTTCTTTGAATGCTGAATAGTATTCCATTGTGTATATGTACCACATCTTCTTGATCCAATCATCTATTTTTGGACATCTGAGTTGCTTCCATACCTTTGCTATTGTGAACAGTGCCACAATGAACATACGGGTGCATGTATCCTTTTGGATTAGTGTTTTTGTATCCTTTGGGTCAATTCCCAAAAGTGGGATTGCTGGGTCGTATGGAAGCTCCATGTTTAGCAGTTTGAGGAATCGCCATACAGCTTTCCATAGTGGTTGGACCAGTTCACATTCCACCAGCAGTCCATCCCCTTCAAAATCGAAACCAAAAGATTCAAATATCTGGGAATAAATCTAACAAAAGACATAAAGGACTTATACAAAGAAAACTACAAAACTCTGTTGAAAGAAATAGAAGAAGACACAAGAAGATGGAAAGGCATCCCCTGCTCATGGATTGGAAGGATTTATATTATCAAAATGGCAATCCTACCAAAAGCAATTTACAGATTCAACGCTATTCCAATAAAAATCTCAATGACATTCTTCGAAGAAATAGATCGACTATTGATGAAATTCATATGGAACCACAAAAAACCTCGCATAGCTAAAGCCCTCCTAACTAAAAAGAAAGAAAACGGAGGAATTTCACGCCCTGATTTCAAACTATATTACAAAGCTATAATAATTAAAACAGCATGGTACTGGAACAAAAACAGACAGAAAGACCAATGGAACCAAATAGAATACCCAGAATTAAAGCCACATATCTATGAACAACTAATCTTTGACAAAGGAGCAAAAAAATGCAGTGTAACAAGGACAGTCTATTCAATAAATGGTGCTGAGAAAACTAGACAGCCACATGCAAAAAAAAAAAAAAAATGAAGAGAAGAAAATATTAGCAAGATTTCTCACCAAAAAACAGGCAAATCATGAAACATTATCATGATGTTTTCAAAATGCTGAAAGAAAGAAAGAAAACCCACTGTCAACTGAGAAAATCCAGAAAACAAAATCTTTCAAAAGTGAAAGAGAAATTGAGACTGATCTAGACCAACAAGATTAAAAAAAAAAAAACTGTTGCTTACAAGTATTTACTACAAGAAAGTTTTTCATGAAAAAGTTCTATGAAATCAGTACAGAATCTTGGATCAACACAAAGTAATTAAGAACAATGGGAATATAGTGAATAAGACATTTTTTAAAAACTTAAGTAGCTCTGAAAGATCAGAGACTGTTGACAACAAATTCATTAGCACTTTAATATCAGTTAATTGCATTTATGAAAGTCAAACTATATGACAAATCTGTCATAGTACATGGGAATATATTTGGGAACATAATGTTATATAAGACTTTAAAATATTCATCAAGGAGTATAATATTATTTTAAATAGACAATAGTTAAATGAAGATAGATATTCTAAAACCATTGCCATTCTAATGGTAATCATCAGAAATATTTTTAAATGACCATAAACAGTATGTCTATAGTGTAGATGAAGCTGTATCATAAAAAATGCTCAAACAATGAAAAGATATATAAAAGGAAAATAAAACATAAAAAAACATATGGAACAAATAAAAAAAAACAAGCAATATGTTAGATTTATTTATTTTTTTTTAAGATGTATTTATTTATGCATACAAGCTAGGGTACAGGCCAGAGGCGTGGGGTGGCGAGAGGGTTCACCAGAGACAGAGCGGGGAGCAGAACAGGCAGATTAGAAATACACTGCTGAGGGGAGCAGCAGGCGAGGCAGAAGAGGTCTGCCACACATTGTGGGAATCTCTCCGACCGGGCGTCGAACTCGCATCGCACGCTGCCGACAGCTCCACAGCACAGCGCTCAACTGCTGCGCCACCAGGGAGGCCCAATATGTTAGATTTAAAAAAAAAAAATTAAGATTTATTTATTCATGCATATAAGCTGCGGTGTAGGCCAGAGGTGTGGGGTGGTGAGAGGATTCACCAGAGAGAGAGTGGGAAGCAGAACAGGCAGATCTACCGAAATACACTGCTGAGAGGAGCAGCGGGCAAGGCAGGAGAGGTCAGCTGCGCCATGTGGGAATCTCCCTGACCAGAGATCGAACTCGTGCTGCAGTGGCTCTGGATAGCTTTATAGTGCTGTGCTCAACCCATTGCGCCACCAGGAGGCTCCAATGTTGTAGAATTTAATACACTTACATCAATAAGCACATTAGAATAATGTACATACCAATTAAAAAATAAAGATTTTCACATTTGATAAAAAGGGAAAAATAAATAAGATCCAATTATATGTTGCCTGGAAGAAACCTGAATTAATTGCAAGGAGGGGCAGATCAAAATAAGAGGATGGAAGGAGATATTTAAGAGTGGTCAAAATTACAGGGGCAGAAAGTAGAATGATGGTTTTACTGTGTCTGGGAGTGGGACAAAGGGACATCATGATTTAATGTATATAAAATTTCAGTTTTATCTTTTGAAAAGATTTATAGAGGTTGATGATGATATGTACATATCATTATGAATGTATTAAATACCACTGAAATGTCATTTAAACATGATGGGGATAGAAAATTTTGTTATATGTATTTTACCATAACAAAAGAAAAGTTTAAAAAAATGAATGAAGAAAGGTACCATAACAACATTAACCAAAATAAAACTAGAGTATTTACACTGATATCAGAAATAGTAACTTTAGAACAGTGAAGATTAGCAAAGATAAAAATATTATATATTAAAATAGAGGTCAAATCTTCAAGGACGCATAGCAGTCCCAAACAGATGTTTATCTAAGAGCAGAACTTAAAAATATATGAAGCAAAACTTTAGTTAAATGGGAACATAGACAACTATACACTTTGAACTAGATATATTAACACCTTATTCTCAGTAATTGATTGAATAAGTAAAAAGAAAATTGATGTGTACATAAAAGATTTAAACAGCACTATCAAATATAACCTAGTCAATCCAGACAGAGGACTTCTCCAAAAAAACATTACTGTTTTCAAGAATGTTTTCTAACTCTCTACTTTAAAAATGCATAAAACATATGCCAATATGGACCATTTTCTAAATAAACAAGCAAAATTTTTAAAATAATAAAATATAAAAATCTCACAAAATCTATTCTCTGAAAATAATGGAAATTAAGACTCTTTAATAGATAACTGGAAAATTTGGAAATCTTGGAAATTTAACAAGACATTTCCAAATAACCATGGACCTAAGAGGAAGTGTGAAGAAAATGTAAAAAAAAAAAAAAAGTGACATTTTGAGCTAAGCAAAAAGAGAAACGTAAATATAGATATTTTTGGATAGGTATTTTTCTTATTTTCCCTATAGTCTGAACTGTGAGATGTTTTGCATTTATAGTCAAAGTATCCACAGAACACAAAGAAGAATCTGAACATATATCTCTTAAGACAATTTTTTTTAAAATTCAAATCTAACTTTTACTAGAATCCACTAGCAATTATATTTGGTAGTGATTCCTACAAAGCAAGGTCTTCAGAATTCTGTGGGAATTTCTTTCTGGAATGATAATAAAGAAGTAAGCTCCATTTGTTCAGTGTGTGTGTGTGTGTGTGTGTGTGTGTGTGTTTGTGTGTGTGTGTGTGTGTGTGTGTGTGTGTGTGTAGAAAGAAAGAGAGAGGGAAATTTCCCTTAAGCAGCCCTGGTGAACATCAAGCTGTGAACTACCTGAAAACAAATGTTATGCCTGAGACCTCATCTTTTCAGGACCTTTAATTATTCCTAATTTATTCCTTTAATTATTCCACCTCAGCTCTCAGCTCAACAACACCTTGAGACTCTTTCCTAATCTGGCCCAGGCCCCAACAAGGAGAATATCTGCAATGACTGGGAATGTCCTTGGCACTTCTGTTTTGCTGAGCTTTGACAAAGATACAACAAGCAAACTGGTTGCAAAATGTCAGAAACAGAAAGATGCTATGTAAGGGGTGACTTACTTACATGTCCTTTTAAAAGGGATATTTTCTAGAAGGTTTTAAAAAAGGATCATGTCACTTTTGTCTACTTAGATTTGATCCTGTTACAATCAGGAGAAGCAGATATATCCAGCAGAAATCATATTGCAAAAAGTTACCAAATCTTTTAATTTTAGATATTTTAAGTAATAGTAATAATTTTTACATAAGGGATTTTAATAGAGTAGTTTTTATTCATAGTGAAATATACCTAATTCAGAAGCATGAGCCCAGAACCAAAAACATATAAATCTTAGTTTACTGTTTCCTAGGTTTACCTACTTTTGTCCATGCTTGGTATTTTGAAGACAGCATAGAGAAACCCACATGAAGGTATTATTTCATCTTTCAAGTCAAATTTTTGTGTCTAACACACTTTAATGAGGGACCATGATAACTCATTTGTCCTTTAAATTGGTATGCAACTAGATAACTAGTGGATAATAGAGAAAATGGAAGAAAACATTGAGTTTCAAATAAGACAATAATGTACATATGTTAATTTTTAAAGGGCTTGTTAAAAGGTCTTTTCAAAAATTAGAGATTTACTTACTTAGGAAAACAGAATCAAGACTCCAGTTTCATCTACAACTCAACACGCGTATCACACACCCATTCCTCTTAAGCATACCTACATAAAGAAATATTTAATAAATATTTTTGACTTTTTCTACCAAAAGTAATATTCACTCTCTGTGCCTGTCACTCTCTAGGGCATGAGCTTTCTCACATCTTTACCTTGCTAGGGATCAAATTCAAAGTCATTTCCTCAAAGAAGCATCCTTTACCTTTCTGATTTAAATTGGAATTCCCTTCTTCCAGTTATTCCTCATTATCATAGTAAGTCATTACTTATCTGTTACTAAACACAGGTACCCCTCTCTAGGTTGTAAGTTTCCTCTTGATACATCTTTTGTGTGTTTTATTGACTATTTTGTATGCAGGGTCTAGCATGTTTGCTGGCCTACACAAGGTATTTTCCTCAATGCCTGCTCTTTGTCTATTGCTCAATTTAGAAAAGAGAATCAAGTCAAAAGCTGTGCCACATCCCGTCTTTCTTGCTTTGGACGTAAACCATTGATAATTCTTGCCTGCTGTGTCTTAAAGTATACACTATTAATTAATTAAATATCTGAGTACGTACTTTCACTACCTTTACCACTAAGATGTTAGTCCTTCATAATTTACTGCCTGTGTTACTACAATAACCTTTAAAAAAAAGTTTTATTTATTCATACAAAATCTGGGGTGTAGGCCAGAGGTGGTGGGGGGGGCTGTGAGAGGATTCAGCAGAGACAAAGTGAGAAGCAGAATAGGAGTATCTACTGAAGCACACTGCTGAGGGGAGCAGCGGGTTGAGACAGGAGAGGTCAGCTGCGCCATGTGGGCTAGCTCCCTGGCCTGGATCAAACTTGTGCTGCAGTGGCTGCTGATAGCTTCATAGTGCTGAGACTTAACCCCTTGCACCACCAGGGAGGCACTGAAATAATCTTCTGAATACCCTATCTCCTTTGCGCCTTCCGAAATCTAGAAACTTTCTCCAGAAACCAGAGTGACCCTGTCAAAATATAAATATGATCATGTTGCTTTTCTCCTCAAATCCCTCAAGCGACCTCCTGTCACAATTAGACCCAATCCAGTGTTCCTCCAAAGTTTGATAAAGCTCTTGATCTACTTCCTAATCTAATCCATCTCTTACAACTTGATTTTGCTTTCCCATTCAAACACAGTCCTCAGAGTGGCCAACAAACAGCACATCAAGGCTTTTCGGCTACTCTATTTACTAGAATATGAGCTTTTGAAAATATAGACTTTGTTTTAATTCATGACAAATTTCCAAGGAAATATTAATTTCTAAATAAATACTTGTGAAACAGTAAATCAAAGTTCAACAGTTATTTGAAATATGAATGAATAAATGATTAAAGTAATAAATGCATGAATGATAAGAAAAAGTTATAGAAGCCATCATTCCATTTGGCAGGCAATAAGCTAAATCCAGGGAAAAGCAAACTTCCAGGCTGAATATTCCAGCACATTAAATATACATCTATGCATCAAGATTTAATTATATGTCCAAAATACATACTTGTATATTAGTTCATGATTTTTATGATGTCACTTATGAAAAAGTCCCTGAATTTTTATAGGCCATTGTATCTAGTCCAGTATCTTTTGCCAGGTATTCAAAATTTTCCACTATCTGTCCTTCCAGCCTCTTTCCTTTATCTTTTTTTTTAAAGATTTATTTATGCATACAATTTGGGGTGTAGGCCAGAGGTGTCGGGGGTGAGAGGATTCACCAGAGACAAGAGTGGGGAGCAGAAGAGGCAGATCTACTGAAATACACTGCTGCGTGGAGCAACGGGTAAGGCAAGAGAGGTTTGCTGTGCCATGTGGGAATCTCCCTGGCCAGGGATCGAACTCATTATGCAGTGGCTCTGGATAGCTTCATAGTGCTGTGACTTAACCCTTTGTGCCACCAGGAAGGCCCTGTTTCCTTTATGTTATTATAATTATCATTCAGTACAAAACTCCCTCATATGTCTTGTGTCATCAAAGATTATAAAAATAATGCTAATTCCAAACACTCACATTTTGTTATCTAGTGTTTTTCCCCCACATCAGAAATTAGTGTTCTTTCTGAAATTATTGTTCTTATGGCTGGAGCTCAATAAACAAACCAATGTTGTAATAGAAATATGCCCAAAAGGCACCAGAAGCAATCAAGGGACAATAGCCAAAGGTAGAACAATTTTGGCAAAAAAAAAAAAATAATAATAATAAATAAATAAATAAATAAATAAATAAATAAAAATAATAATAATAGTAAAGTAGAATTGAATCATTATTCAACATATAGAATAAATATCATTGATTCTATACTGGTATGAATAATAGTTTAATAAATAAATGGGGGAGAAGAGACAAATGCCCTGTGTAGAATTCACAAACATTTATGTATCTACTATGTTCACAAGGTAGTGGTACATAACTCCCTACTCTTTAAGTGTGAGCTCCACATAGAGACTTCTTTGCAAATAATCCAGGAAGAGAAAATAAAAAAAATGATAACTTTACAGTGGAGAATCCTCACAAACTTTACCATTGTCAGGTGTTCAAGGTAATGTTATAAATCATATTACATGTGATAAGTCATATTATAATCTGTATCCTTGATATGATGAGAATGGCACCTCTGTGGTCTTTTTATCCAAAACTCATAAGCCTTGTCTAATGTGAGAAAAAAAAATTATGTTGAAAATTGAGGAATAGTGCAGAATATCTGACAATACTCCTTCAAAAATCCTCAAGTCCATCAAAAATAAGGACACTCTGAAAAACTACCAAGTTACAGAAGAGACTACAGAAAGATGATGGCTAAATTAAATGTGGTATTCTTAATGACAACCTGAATGAGAAGCAGGACATTAAGTAAAAATCATGAAATCTAAAGTATGGACATCAGTTAATAAGAATGTATCAATGTTTGTTCATTAGCTGTGATGAGTGTTCATACTGATGTAAGATACTGCGTGGAAACTAAGTAGGGGTATATGGGAACTACACTAACTTTACAATTTTCCTATAAATCAAGAAGGTTTTTAAAAGATTTATTCTGAGTCCACAGATGATAGAAGGAATAGGCATGGATTCAGAATACATCATTCTATCTATAAAGATAGGTCAAAAGAATTTCTACAACTACCTGGAAAATTTAAATGAATCTTTTCTCAACATTTCTATATTATGCAGTATTATAGTTTGGCTTGTAGCTGTCCATGTCAATTCCAAGGATGTTCCTGAAGGAAAGAATACTAAGTAACAATCTCATAAAAGTTATTTGGAGTTTGAAGTTTAGAAAATTGATCCTTGAATAATTCAGGCTTAGGATATGTGTTTATGTATATTGCCTTGTGTTCACATGCTGTCTATTTCTAAATCAAATATTCCTCCTCTTCCCATATTTTTGCTGAAACTATAATTTTTGAAAGATTCATTTTTTTAGTACTTTGAATTAGAGGTTTTTTTGGGGGGGCAGGAGGCAGGAAGAGCATGATTATTATTCAAACTATGCATATAGCAGCTACTTACTTTGTAAAGTCTGATAATCTTGTACTGGTGAACTCTGTCATTCACATCACTGGCATGAACTATTAGAAATTGCTTTTGTCCTTCACAGCTTTGTCTCAACTGTCTGTTTTACTTTGACCATGGAGACCTTATGAGAATGTATCAACTGACTAAGGAAACAACTTGTTCATTTTTATTTCTTTAGAGAATTGCTTTGTTTCTTGTATTGCAGGAGAGGAGAATGCTGACAAGATGATTTTGAATCAAAATCAAAGTCAGTCAGTTTGGGTCATTAGCCTCCTGTGCCAAGCATCAGCTTACATTTGGCCTGAAAACAAAGACATTTTTAAAAAGTTCTTAGTGCCAAATTTCTTTAATATTTTATGCTCCTCATTATCATCAAGAGAAGCTACAGAGATATCTTTTTAATAAGCCTTCAACTCATGGATACTTTAAAAAGTTTGGCTTTATAAAGCAATAATTATGGTAAATAGAATTAAGTTGGGAAAGTATTTTAGCTAACATTTTTTTTTTCAGTAACTCAATAACGTTCACATCATCTAGAGCCTGTATTTGTTTTTTAAAACATACTTTTGTTATTTAATTTGTTAAAATATTACTGAAAAGAAACAGATTTTAAGGGATAGTCATAAAATTAATGTAAACACTTGTACCCACTTCAAGATTTCCTGAAAATTTATTTATGCATTTCTTTTCAACAGGAGACAAACATGTGAAATTGCAAGTTCATTAATTTTTAAGATAAAAAAGTTTATTTTTCTTATGTCAAGAATATCTCAATATAAAAAAATTGCAACTGACATAATAATGTACAAAACTTGGCCAACAATATTTTAATATTGGGCAATGTACCAAATTGCATCTAAATCTCCCTGCCAGAATGGTAATTCTTTTGTGCTTGTAGTGCTCTCTTTTAATTTGTCATAATGTCAGGAACAAATCTGTTAGCATGAATGGTTCTTTACTATGTAACAAACAGCAAAGTTCTAATTTTGTTCCATCTCTGCTAAACCATTGAGAGCAACTCATTAGTCCTGACCAGTTTTTTGCCTTGAAAAGTTACATTATGATTTTTTGCTCTGTAAGTACACATATATCAATGGATTACTTTAATGTAAATATAATTTTTAATATTCATTTCATTACTTTGTGAGTAGCTGGTCCTCTGGATGTTGTATGGACATTCAAAAGCATTCATTATTCTAAAGAATTCTGTTATTTAAATGGTATTCATTGGCTTTGCTTCTATTAATAAATTTTAGGTTTGAAATGGAAGACTTGATACACTCACGTTTATTTTTGGTTTCACTATTATATATGAGCAACAAAGTGAATAGCTCATTTTCCCCAAAAATATTAAATTATTTTATAATCTTTCCATTCATTCACTACTATTATCATCTATGTCTCTATAGTGCTTTTGAGTTGGCAGTTTTCAATAGTGTCTTAATCATTTCGTTCTCACAAAGGTTTTAAGATTTTTTTTTAAATTTATTTATACATACAAACTGGGGTACAGGCCAGAGGTGTGGGGCAGCGAGAGGGCTCACCAGAGACAGAGCGGGGAGCAGAACAGGCAGATCAGAAATACACTGCTGAGGGGAGCAGTGGGCAAGGCAGGAGAGGTCTGCCTTGTCATGTGGGATTCTCCCCTGCTGGGCGTCGAACTCGAGAGTCGCTGTGCTGCCCACAGCTCCACAGCACAGCGCTCAACCGCTGCGCCACCAGGGAGGCCCCTCTCACAAAGGTTTTATAACCAGGTAGCAGATTCGAACTGCCTGAACAGAGTCTTTTCACTACCTGTTGTTTCTTTTCAAAAAAAGTCTTTGAAATAAGTGATACATATCATTTCAGATCTCATTTATATTTGCGGGATTTGTGTGCAACTAAAATAAGGTATCAGATTTAAATTTAATTAAATTGGTCATGCAGTTGCTTAAACAATGCAATCATGTGCTGCTTTCATATAATATGTGGTATCAGATCAGTCATTATAACTATCTGTCTCTACCCACCTGTCACTCTGCTGACACTTTGCATTCTGCACATTTCAGGTTATACTTAAATTCACCTCACATTTAAAAAGTTTGATATGCAAATGTGCCATGATCCAGTGTATTTCAATTTATTCTATAGCATATAAATCAATTGTTGACCAACCTAGTTCATTTTTAATAAATTTTAGAACTTTTTAAAACATGCAGATGACTAGGCCCAGATCTGAGGAACTACAATTTTGAGGTAATATAGGGCCACTAGTGAGTCAAGGCAAAACTGCACCAAAAGCTAACATTATTAAAAGTTATTGCATAAGGAGAAAGAGATTGAACACAATTCCACTGAAAAGAAAGGTAAGAGAATTTTAAATAGCTGAAATGGGGACAATTATAAAATTCTATATTTGTAGACCAGTGTGTTTAAAGACAGTAAAAGAAAGTTATGTTTTCTTATTTAAGACTTGACTTTATTAAAAATTCAAATTGGAGTAGACCTCTACCCTGTACTTGGAAGTACAGGAATATAGAGTATTATAATAGAAGCAATGACATGGACAGACCAAGTCAAGAAAGAGCATGTGATCCGGAAGAATTCAAAGTAGTAACACAATTTGGCAAAATACTTGTCTAAAGACATTTTGTTTCAATATATTTAAACCCTCTCCTCTAGTATCATAGTTATCAGAAATTTAGGTATGATTTGTTAAAACAAGAAATAGAACTATTGAACTACAGGATAATGAAAAAAGCACAAAGTTTTGCATTTATAAAGCTTTGTTTAGTTAACTATCACTTTTAAACAGATGCCCTTTGGTAAATTATTTTATCTGAGTGTCAGTTCTTCTTCTGTAAATTGGTAATGTTACAGTTCTTGCTTCACAAGATTTTAAGGATTAAAAATATTTATTAAGGACATGGTGAGATGATTGGCTACAGTGAGAACTCAGTAAAAACTAGGTTCTGTACTTAACCACCATTGAATAATTTGGAATTCTACAGACTTTGATACATGTACAAACCATGAAACATTTTTACTAAAGCACAGATTTAGAATTTAAAGCCATGAAAAAAATTTTGCTAAATCACGATTTGAAACCTTAAAGTCATGAAAAACTAAAAAATCATAGGTTAACCTATAAGGATGCCACTTTCAGTTATGTGTGATTATCAGATTGGGAGAATATAATTATTATTTTAAAAATCTTAACACTCTAGTTTCACTAAATTACTTGGACCCCAGGACTAGAAAAGGATCTTGTGTCTACGAGTAGCTTTGTGCTTGTAGTCTTAAGTCAGTTTTAAGTGTTATGGAACTTCATAAATTTACTATTTACTTGCAATAAATTAAAAATACGACTAACATAATGGAATAGTTAATATATTTCACCAATTTAATAAGAGACTACCAGTGACAGACACACTGACTGTAAATGAATGTGCAGATATTTCCAATAAGGTGACCACATTTGCACATCATTAATATTTCAATGGTTCAGTCAATATCAGAGTTTTTTTTATAGCAATATAAATCTGCTTCTCTAAGCTATGGGGGCTTTCTAAATTGTTTTACATTTTTTTTTATTTTCCTAGCAAAGTAAAATACGCTCTTGCAATATTTAGAAAGACAAACATTATAACAATTGTCTGATAATTTAAGGAGTATAGTGCAAATGAAGAAAATCTGTTAGGCTTTTTTCTGGTGAAAATTTAAAAATAGACAAATATATAATTTCCCTTTCGTGAAGTTCTAAATATAAATTAATCATCATTTTCATATCAAAATGTTATCAGGTTTTATTGTAGGTGTGCTTTAAACTATTTTACTACTTATATTTATTGTTTCCTGCTACCTATCATAAAAAGAAAAGAAGAAAGAAAAGTTGTCTTTTTTCATAGAAAAAAGAAAATGCCTCAGATGACTCCTACTTGCTTATCCCATTCGTTAAGGTCCCTATGAAGAAATTTTAAAAAGTATTTGTGAGAGATCATATAAGGGTACAAAATAAATCATAATTAGAAAATCTTAGAGAAATGGTTTTTGAGAAATATTTTTTTCAAAGAATAGTTTTAGGCTGCCTGTAAAACTGAAAAGAAAATAGAGATTTCTCATAAACACCTTGTCCCCATACATGCATGGCGTCCCCTATAATCAACATTCCCCACCAGAGGGGTGCCTGTACCAATCAATGAAGCTACCCTGACATATAATCAGCCAAATCTCAGAGTATTTTCACTGCCTTGAAAAATCTCTTGTGCTCTACTTATTTAGTCTTTTTATCACCATCCAGCCTCTGGCAATCACCAACACTTTTACTGTCTCCATAGTTTTGTGTTTTCCAGAATGTCATATAATTGGAATCATACAGTTTATAGATTTTTCAATTTGATTTCTTATACTTGGTGATACACACACACACACACACACACACACACACACACACACACACACACACACAAAGTCAAAATGGATGAATGACATATTAAGACCCGAATCCATAAAAAACGTTTAGATTAAAACATAGGGGTTAAAAAACTCCTTGACATTGGTCTTGACAATGATTTTTTGGATTTTATACCAAAAGCACAGGCAACAAAAGTAAAATAAACAAGCAAGACTATGGTAAACTAACAAGCTTTTGCATGTAAAGGGAACCATTAAGAAAATGAAAAGGCAGTCTATATATATATATATATATAGGCAGTCTCTCTCTCTCTCTCTCTCTCTCTCTCTCTCTCTCTCTCTATATATATATATATATATATATTTGTGTGTATATATAATGCAACTCAACAGAAAAGCAAATACTTCAATGTTTTAAGTATGTACATAATCTCAAATACCGATCATTCCTCAAAAAAACAAAACTCTGTATGATTCTGTAATGGTAAGACTTCTAAAACCTCTCCATTAAACTGATTATCAGTTTCCTCAAAAATAAAAGAAGGTTATAAGTTCACTGCAATGCATATATCTTAGGAGAGCAGATTTTAACATGTTCAGGTAAAAATTGCCTTAAGCTCATAACAAATGTCATTTAAGGTGAAATTTAAAATTTCATTTAAAAATGAAAAAAAAATTCAATTTTCAAGAGGAAGAAAAAAAGAATGATAATGTCCCCAGGAAAGAAGTTCATGAGTTTTGCTGAGGAAATGTTATTAAAGCCAAACCTTCTCTGAATCCAAAAATCTCTCTATAAGGATATAAGAGAAAGAAAACAGTTTTCAGTTGTTGAATAAATGTTAACTTGAATGTGATGTATATCACAGGAAGTTTGCTGAAAGACTGCAAGACTGCAAACCAAACCTTTTTAGATAGCCAAGCAGCTATAGTTCCTTACTTACATGTTTTCAAAATCAATTATAACTAGTCCTCAATTAAGAAGACTTGACAACATCATTTGTCACACGTATTTTATCCTAACTTTACCTGGCAATGAGAGTGAACATCTATAGTGTCTAATTGGATTTATCTGGAGGAAAAAGGAATTTCTCATCTCTTAATGACACGAGGTAGCTTTCTAACTAGAATAGAGCATCCAGCTAATCTAGTTTCCTTCCTGCCTACTTATAGTAAGTAAGAGATCATTGTGCTTTCCCCCTTACCGTTTGCATTTCTGAGATGGCTCCCAAATTCTCAGCCAACTTAGAAAAGGGCCAATTGAGAAAAGATTTACTTAGTGTTTGTAAGGATTTACATGAATTTCGAAGAGATGAATAAACACAGGTTTATTAAGGTAAAGGTAAATACTTTAATACATGCTCTATTTTCAACAAGGAGAAGTAATTCTCTAATTTTCAATTTGTATTTGTCCTTAGAGTTTCCATTTACAAAAGGCATCAATAAATGTCAGCGTATAGAATCAAGGATTGCTATTATTAGATATTAAAATTAGTAAGACAAAAGGAGCAAAATACCTAGAGGCTTTATAAAAGAAGGTTTACCTTAACTATATTTGAAACAAATAAGAAGGGAGGTTATTATTTATTTTTTGAGAACGATAATGATAGCTAAAATACATTATAAAAAATGTGCATTTATAATTTTTCTCTATCAAGGAATATAATCTTCAACACCATTGAAAGCAACATTCAAAGGTTAAATTATGTATCTGCCTTTACATCACTCTCTCCTCTAACCTGGAACATTTCTTGGAACCTAGTAGGTATTCAGGTAGTGCTTGTTTATAATTAAATGGGGAATTACTACTTACAATGCTTGGACTATTATTCATTGGAAGAGGAAGTAATTGTAAGCATGTACTTGACATTGGATATGTATTTTACAAAAGATCTTTTAGAAATTTCTGTGAATACTGGATTTCAAATGAGCCTGATAAAGGCAGGAGGGGAAAGTTGAGAACGCTTACAGTGAGGGCTGCAACTCACATTTCTTCCTAATTTACTTAGCCTTCGTAGATTTAGCTAAAACTGTCTTACAAGCCTAAAAACACCCTGTGAGTTTCTGTGGACTCAAATGTCTCCTTGTCACCTCGGGCTTTAATTTTTTGCTTCTACAGAATTCTCATTATCTACTCTCTATCCTATAGCTAATTTTTCATCTCTGCCAAGATATTGACAAAAATGTTAGTCTTTGCATCAGTTAACATTTAAGCAGAGAAGCAGAGTTGTATGTGTGTTTGTTTGCACATACATATGTAAAGGGATTTGTTATAGGGTCATATGCCATCGCAAAAACATGGTAACTGGATAACCATTCGTATAAAGCTGTTTCCACACCTGTTGCTGAAATTTTATATTCTCAGATTATGCAGTCAAGGAAAGCAGATGTAAAGTGTGGAAGATCAAGGGCAGGTTGGAATTATACAAGGACAAATCCGATTCTCATAGGATGAGCAGGAACCCATTTCCGTTTTTGTTGCTTCGGAATTATTTGGTGATGAAGGTATCCTGTAGAAGCCATGGCCCTTCATCACAAAACTGAATATACATGAGTGTCAGGAGACAGAGACTCAAGGAGGATTCCAGGGAAGAGACAACAGATGGGGGCCCAGCCACTGCTTTATCTACGTAAATACTGTGAGTTAACAGTATCAGCAATAATGTTTGTGCGTTGAAACATGGCTGCTATGTCCCCATTGCCCTCCAAATCTCCCACAATTTTTTTTCACCATAGAGAATGTTTATTTTTATATTTATATATTTTATATCATTGTTCATTCTTGTATAATATATGCTTTCTCCTTTCAGGTGCATTCCCCGTAAAATTCCCACCACAAATTCACCCGTGAACCATCACCATAGTCCCTTGTGTTCTTCTGTTTCCTGTTATGATTCTTCTACCTCCCCCTCCCTTGCAGCATGTCTCTGATTTATAGTTGTCTGCTAACTTTGTTTTATTATTATTATTATTATTACTATTTTTTTTCCTGATCCCTTAATTGCTTTCTCTATATTCCTGCTGTAAGTGAAACCATCTGATACTTTTCCATTTCCTTCTGATTTATTTCACTAGCATGACCCTTTCTAGTTCCATCCATGTTACTGTGAATGGCATGGGTTTATCTTTTTGATAGCTGAGTAGTATTCCACTGTGTATATATAGCACATCTTCTTGATCTAGTCATCTATTTTTGGACATTTGGGTTGTTTCTATATCTTACCTATTGTAATCAGTAATTCCACACCTAGCAATCTACCCAGGGGACACAAAAACATTCATTCAAAAGAATACCTGTGCTCCTATGTTTATTGCAGCTCTACTTCCAAGCCTCTTTGTTGTGGACCACCCTAATTGGATACATGCTAGAAAGTGAAATTTGGGGAAGCTAGTTAGGCCTAGCCAACATTACATCTTACAAAGATTATACTCATTACAACATTCTGCCTACAGATTTCTTTTATTCCCTCACCTTGCCCCATCAAAAATACTCAGGTGGGGTTACTGTCCATAGTGTACTTTCATTAGAAATTTTTGGTAAAACAGCAACTAATATGAAAAATTATCTTAGTCTCATATCAACTTGGGTTATCAATTCCCTCTCTTATATGCTTCTCCTCACACTTTTCTGAACACATACACTTCTTCATCCACAACACCCATCCCAGATCAAATGAACACACCTTATTAATCTCTTTCCAATATAAGTTGAAATGATTAAATCAATATTGCAAAATTAAGCATTAATATTTTTTACAATTGTATATTAAATAGTAATTTAAAAAAAAAAAACCTTCTTCTCTATTGTTGTACAAATAAAGGTTGTTTCCTTGAAGAGACAATATAGACCTACAAAGTTATCAGTCAAGGTTGTCCAAGGAAAGACTTTTTTAGATAATTCACAGGATAATCATTAGGTGGCACAATAAAAGATGAAATACATGAGGAAGAATGCATTTGACAGACTTAATAGCTTTTATTCTTTGTCTTGAAATATTTTCTTCTTACCCATGTCTTTCCTTAGGGAAAATGTGTCCTTGTTACATATTCCTTACTTAAAGATCCTGGAAAATTGTTATGATACTTACTATAGACCAATTTGACTAGCTTATGCTCACACAGTTAGAACTATGATGTTATATATCTAAGCCCTGCCAAATGTTCTTACATTCTACTCTGCAACTTGCCATGATCTTCTATTATTTTTCTTTAAATATTTTATGTTGCTGACAGAAATCCAATAGTGCCTGCATGGTTTAATGATGTTTTGGGTTTTCAAGGTCATTTATGGTTGTTGATAGATCACAATCCCTATAAACACACATTTTGCAGCTCTGTATCTGGTAGCCTGTTACTGTATAAAATTAGAATTTATTTTTAGTATAATATCATAGCTGCTGATTCCTATAAACAGTATGATTATTCAGGAATTTATTTCTTTTTTGTAATTTACTGTGAAACAATAATTTTAAAATTGGACACATCGAATTTAGTAGTAATAAAACAATATTTCAATGAATTAAGAAAGATATTAGGACTGTCTGATGTAGTAAGTATTATAACTCTAATGGAGGTATATATATATGTATTTATTGATATGGATATATATTTTTAATAAATACCTAAATAATGATTTGCACATAGGGAATTAACTAATAGGAAATTAAAAAAACATGATATTGTTATAAACTAGTAACATAATTTTCCTGTTATGAAACTAAGACCCAATCTTATTCTTAATTTTATACTTTTCAGAAGTTTTGGGTCCCTCTTTATATGAATACATTCAAGTTTTTTGGAATCTGTCTGTGTAACTCTATTTAAAACAACAACAATAACATAGAAAAGAAAAAGCAAAATGTCTCTAAAGGCCAATCTCAGACTCAGGAATCATCTTGGCACTTACAGGCATCAAATTCTGAAGATAGTTTCCATATTACCAAATCTGAGGGATAAACTATAGTTTCTATGGTACCTATTAAAGGTATATAGTGACAATATTTTTTTATTTTTTGTTTTTTAAACTTTATTTTTTTAAAGATTTATTCATTTATGCATACAAATGCTGGAATGTAGGCCAGAGGTGCAGGGGTGGGGGTTTGAGTGAGATGGTTCATCAGAGACAGAGTGGGGAGCAGAACAGGTGGATTAGCTGAAATACACTGCTGAGGGGAGCAGCGGGCGAGACAGGAGAGGTCTGCTGCGCCATGTGGTTTAGTTCCCTGGCTGGAATGGAACTTGTGCTGCAGTGGCTCCTGATAGCTTCATAGTGCTGATACTTAACCCCTTGTGCCACCAGGGAGGTCCTGTTTTTTAAACTTTAATCTAACTTTTTTACTACCTCCCTTTAGCAAATAAAATTCAAAACAACAAATTAAGGGCGGAAAAAGACTGCAACATTATTACATATCTATCCCAAAATATTTCCTCTGGGTCTTTGAAACTGCAGTTATCTTGTTTCAGCTAAAAGATATAAAAAATAAAATGCAACTTCAATGTTTAAAATATAAAAGCACTTTTATCTCTGTTGGAATATAAAAATCATTAAAATAAGTGTCCAAGAGCCCAAATTAATATTAAAGAACAAGGAAACAGCCTATTAACAATTGAGTGAGAAATCATTTGGCATTTTAAGAAATTATTTTAAAACATGAACAGATATACATGGAACAATATATAAATTTAGAATCCTCAGAGGGCAACACATTTGCACATTTAAAAAAAGTTTATTGTTACAGCCAAAAGATGACAGTGGGTGTTTTATCCCCTCACTCCCCCCATGTATGGATGATTGAGTATTGAGATGTATGATCTGCAGTTCTTTCAATGGACTCAGACAATTATGGGATTTGCTGTTGATTCTCTGGTGATATAGTTTGCAGCTATTTGCAATTATTACTTAGTTTCATAGGCTGCACATGCTTTAATTCCAACTGAAAAAGGTATTGCATATCAAATTAGATTTGAGCTTCTCTCAGTAAAAGAAACATGCTCTGCACTGTGTATATCTTAGAACAGTGTCTTCTTGACTGAGTGACAAATCATTCTCTCTTGGAATATTTTTATTTTTGTACGAATATCATTTATTCACATCCTAAAGCTTAGTGAAGAGTTAAGTAGTTACAAATTAATCCTTGTAGTTCAGTTAGAAACCACATTCCATTCATTACCTAGGAAAATGGCATTTCAGATTCTTGGTGCAAATTCTATTACAATGTGTTATTAGAAGTAAATTCCAGCTAAGTTATTGGCTTGCAAAAGACTTCCTTCATTAGAAGAATATACCTGGTAATAACTGGCCCTGCTGGTATAGTTTAATAGTTCATAAATTAACAATTGTCACTGCTTTGAACTATATCATTTATTTTATTGCAGTAAAAAATCTTGGCTTGTTGGTTTAGGTCATTAAACATTTATATACTTAACCTTCTCAGCACTAAAATCCATGATTCTTTGGCAATCCCTCAATACACTATAGAGTGCTTAATATTTTTGTCCTCATAAATTGGAATATAATTCAGTAGTATAAATTACTTATCTAAAATTGATCTGACTCTGGAAGCTAACAAATTAGGCACCTCATTTAAATGACTTACTGCCTTATATGTCAGAGGATTTCATTCATTTTCATGGACTAATTACATCAATCAGTTGCATCTAATAATTTTTAAAGTCGGCTTGCTATAAATCATAAATATATGGAGAACAAATTTACATAAATCAAATTATCAAGAGACCCCATTTTATGAACTAGTCTGCCAGAATTATGCCAAAGTTATTTTATTTAGTATGTAATTAGTAATCTATTTTAAGTTTACCAATTTAAATTTATTTTAAAAGGTTTTACGGATTCAGAAACAAAGAGAAGCATATTTAATTAGACTATCTGGACATTGCTTTGAACTTTCATAACAGACCAATAATTTATACTGCAAACTATATTGATATTGAGGCAAATGAAATAAAATGCAAACAACAATGACCCTTGAAACTCTTAAATACTTCTATACTTCTGCCAACCTCCATTAGAAAACTCTTTACTTTCCTGGAAAGTTCTTCATTCTGGGGAGATGTATGCGATTGCTTTCTTTTTCTTTTTTTTTTTTTTTTAACAAAGGTGTTTTGTTTTTATTCATTATTGCAGTACTATAAGACCTTTCACAAAAGTAAAGGATTTAAATTATGAAGTTCAGAGCAAACATGAAGATCGATATAGTCTTGAGATAAAATAAAGAAGTCCAGCAAATCTGAATTTCAGATAAACAGTGGATACTTTTTAATTCAATATATTTTTTCTAAATGTGTAAATACTGAAAGGATTTTGGGGAAGTATATTTTAAGTTATATTTATTGAGGTAATTATTTACATCACAACATATGTTTTAGGGGTATAGGTTTCACCCTTAGATATGTATGTTATTTTACCACACCCACCACCACTACCCCCATAATCCTCCACTCGACCACCTGTCCCACCTAGTCCCACTCCACAGCATGCCCCTTCTGGTAGCCTCAGTGATAGCCCAATGTGCTCTTTCCCCTCCTGTTTTGATTTCTCCCCTTTTCCCTCCCTCTCCTTTTGCCCTCCTGGTGGCCTCAAATCTATGATCAGCTTTCAAGGTTTGATTTTGCCTTTTGTTTGGTTTCTCTATATCCTACATATAAGAAACCATCTGGTATTTATCTTTATTTTTCTGACATATTTTGCTTAGCTTAATCCCTTTCAGGTACATCCATGTTGCCACAAATAGCATAATGTTTATATTTTTGATTGCTGAGTAGTATTCCATTGTGTTTATGCACAGCATCTTCTTGATCCATTCATCTGTTTGGGAGAATTGAGGTTGTTTCCATATCTTGGCTATTGTAAATTGCACTGCAATAAACATAGGAGTATAGGTTTCCTTTTAATTAGTGTTTTTTGGGTAAATACCTAGGAGTGGAATTGCTGGGTTACATGACAAATTCATTTTTAGTGCTGTAAGTAACCTCCACACAGCTTTCCTTTTTCTCTGAAGTCATAGTTATATTTGTCTAATTTTTATTATGGCACAGGACTTAAAGAAATAAGTCTGCTAGAAAAGATGTTGGCAACTTAGCCAGAGCCCACAAAGTTACACTTTTGGAATAATTCATTCACATTTTCCTGGAAACTTCTTACCTCTTTGTGTTTCCCAACAAATTTTAATATTATTTTGCACTTTCTTTATTTTAACCCTCGTTAGTTATTCCTGAATTATTTCCTTTTCATTTGAAAACAGCTAAATCCGAAGCTACTTGTTGGCAAGGGTAACTTTTTAGATCGAAATCTGCTCAAGCGTCTAAACAGAGTAAGTGTTCAAAAACTACCTTTGTATCGAAGACAACACTTTCTCTTTTTTATGTGTTTGTGTGTGTGTGTCTGTGTCTGTGTGAGATATGCAGATGTATATATTCATTTTCTTGCAATTCTAGATTACAATACCAAATAAAATATCTGAATTCTTCTATTTCCAAATTTCATTGTCTGTGATCTTAACTTCATTATGAGGATATTCTATGGATGAACAATGTTCTATAACCCTAGTTTTTGTACCCTTACTGTGAAAAAGAGTAAGTAGAATGCCTGCTGTCCTTTATCATGTAAAATGTGAGGTTATCTGTGCCTAAAACATAATGATAAATAGACAGGATAATCATATGGTAAAAACCAAATTCTTCATTCTATTCTAACAAATTGAAACTAACTTATAAATGGTCCAGAAGAAGAGATAACCTGAACTTGAAATGGGAATGCCATCTCAAGATTGAGTGAGGCATGGAAATCTCCAATTTGTAACTGATTGTTTGTAAGCACAGATAACTGCCTGGCAGTTACCTAGAACTTGTGACCAGTTTCTAAAGTAGAGGGCAGTCTTGAGAGTCTAAGCCCTTAACTGTGGAATCTGATTCTGTTTCTAGGTAGACAAAAACTACACTGGTGTTCTAAGAATTGCTTGTCAATATGGGGAAACCTCGACACACTCATTGGAACTGAGTCCAAGAATCCAGTGAAATCTCTCACATATGATACCTTCTTTTTCATTTCACAAAATTATTGCAAATATCTAGTAAATAACTACATTTCTTTAACTTGTGCCATGTAATTCTGTAGTTTGCGAGACAGATATTTTATATTGTCACTCAGTTGGTTAAACACTTTCCAATCATAATGCAGAGAAATTCTTACTGCATGCATCCAACAAACGTTTTAAACTTTGCCTTCAACTTCCTATATGCTCATCAAGCTAATTGATTTCTGTTGTTTGCTGCCATTAGATTTTTCCTAATCTGATACTTTCCACCAAGAAATTTAACCCATTATCATTGGCAATTAACCACTTGTTAATTCTTTATAATTTTCCTTTTGATTTCAAAACTGAATAAATAATGCCTATTTTTCATTAATATCCAGTGGGATGCTTTGAAGACACATTAAAGATATGTGGAGATTTCTTATGTTTATAACTCATATCTACCTATCAAAAAGTTACTTCGTTGGATAAATAATGGTATCTTCTTTATCTTTATGCGTATAGATCCCAGCATATTACCCTGTTTCCAGAAGATATTTAGATCATGTTTGAAGGAAGAACTAAGCAGGAAAAAAACTGCTAAGTTTTTTTTTTTTTTAATAATACATTTACATCCATCTTTCAAAAGTATTTTATTTTTCACTCTACAAATGTGATAAGCCACCTATTAATTTACAACATTCCATAAAAATTTCAGTAGATCTGCATGAGAAGTGACATAACTATTGATGTGTCTTGACTTCCAGCAAAGTAGAGTAGTAAAAGGTTTGTTATTCTGTCAATTATTTCCAAAGAATAACCAATCTTTCCCTGAACTGGTTTATGTGTATTCCAACAATTGTAATGCAACCTGACACTAAATGGAACTAAATGACGCAATAAACTAATATTAGAAAAGGACAGCATGTTGCTGTTGACCTATGCAATGGAACCGTGGGGCTCAAATAAAATGCAAGAGCTAGAATTAATTTCCACAATATGATATTTACTTGGATTACCACTTTAGCACAGGAAGGGGACATTTTCAATAAGATAATGTAGAAATGTATAACATAAGAACAGTAGCATACACACACATGCGCGCGCACACACACGTTTGTGTGTGTGTGTGTGTGTGTGATGTATACATATATATATGGCCAGTGCTACTGAAAACAAAGTAATTTATCCTCTAGATAATCTTTTAAAATTCTGAACCTTTTTCAGGATAGTTTTCCTGACTTCTCACATGTCAATTTTATTTGATTTTCATCAGTTTTATAATTTATCTCTCAGGGTTTCTCAAAGTCTATGGTGCTTAAGCATCACTTGCAAATATGATGAAAGTTCAGACTCCAAATCAGCAGATCTGGGATAGGAAATTTTGAATTTTTAATATGATTTCAGTTAATGCTGATGCTGCCATGTGGTGACTAAAATGTGAGAGTCAAGAAACCAAACAATTAAAAAACTAAAAGGTTAATCAATTAAAAAAAATAAAATAAACCCTAAGTCTTTTTTCTTGAAGTAAGATGAAGTTGGGTAGAATTTGATGGCATGGTCATAAAGTTAATGATCCTCATATTTTAAATTAATATATTCTCCAGTTTTGAGGATATTGTCTCTATAGATTTATGCTCATCCCTGGCGGTTCATTGTAATAATACAGTAAACTTTGTGGACTTTTTTTCTGGCCATGGTGACATAAAAGAGACTAGATTTAACCATTCATCATAAAAAACTAGAAATTGAGCAAAATGCACAAAGAGTAGTGTTTGGCCATAGCTTAATGGGAGCACAGTGCTATGAAGCACATTATTATTTCTGGATTCAAGTCATCTTTATACACTTGTTGAGTGGACACTATATTTCTTTTCAAAAATCCAGGTGCATGGAAGTTGTGTGAAGGAATTCTTGATATACAAGGACCGTTCACAGAGCTCCAAAAATTTGCATTGAGGGAATTTCAATTTTTGCTTAAATATAAGAAATGTGTGTGTGTGAACCATAAACTGGTAGATTCATGACAGTATGGCTTTGGAGCTATGGGCTGAAGAGTTTGTGGAGCCTATCAGCGAGAGTGGAGTATCATTGGTGGACACTGAGATATTCATTAGAACTGCAGGAGCATCTCGCCGTTGTAGTAGAGCTAAATTATCCCAGGATTAAAAATGACTCGGATGTATATGCTAAAAAGTGGGAGAAAATACTCCTAAAAAAGAGCCAACAAAATAACTGCATAAAATTGAACTACATATGTGGTAGAGATGATAAAAATTAAAGGTAAGGCATTTAAACCATTATTATAACTACATCCGAATCTTAAAGGAAAACATGGTCATCCTATGGAAAGAAACAAGGACCTAAAAAAGAACCAGAAGTAAATATGGAGATGAAAAATGTATTTGAAATGAAAAATTCACTAGGTAGAATTAACAGCCTATTAGGGAATACAGAAGAAAACATTAATAAAGTCAAAGACATAGCAATAGGAACAATCGACAATGAAACAATCCTTGGGGGGATAGGGGAGAAGCAAAAACAGTTGATGGAGTCTCAGTGCTCTCTGTCACACTATCAAAAAGTCTTATTTACATGTATTTGGGGCACCTATAGAACAATGAAAAGAGAAGGTAACAACAACAACAACCAAAAAACAAATGGAGAAATAATGACCAGATAATTTTTAGCTTTGATGAAAGTGTAAGCCCAATGATTCACAGTATTCAAAAGCCCCAAAAGAACAAACGCAAAGAAAACCACTCAAATGCTTACTATCATCAAATTCCTGAAAATCAATGATAATGAGAATATCTTAAAAGTAGCTTGAAAAAGTATATTATCATAGGCACAGAGAAACAAATATAAAAATTGCTTTAAGCTCTTCCTCAGAAACTAAGACTTAGTTTCTGTTCTTAGCAGAAATTCACTCTAAGCATTGCTACAAAATTTCTTTCTTTCAGAAGAAAAATGTAAGTAGAGACTTGGATATGCAAATATATAAAAATATCACGAATGATAAATGTTGATACATGTAACTCAATTTTTCTTAGATTGTAATTTGTATGAGATATTTGACTTTTAAAGGAAAGACACATTTTGGAGTTTATCAAGTGTACAGAAGTAAAATGAGTGAAAATAATTAAGATGGAAAGAGAAAACAGATTATATTTGAATTTTTTCATATTTCATGAAAATGGGATATGTGAAAATATATTGTGAAGAGTTAAATATAAATATTTTATACCTTAAGCCTCTAAAATTTAATAAAATAATAATGTTAATGCTTGGCATATTGACACACAATAATCAATTATTCTAAGAAGAAAGGGAAGAGGAAAAAGAAACAGAAGGGAAAATTAGGGAGCAAAGAGCAAGATATATTTCAAACTATGAGAAATAATTGCATGAAAAGAAAATGGTCTGAACAATATATATTACACTCCAATTAAATGAGATTGTCAGATTGAATTTTTTTAAAAATGGAGGAAAATTCCATATTGTGAAAAAACAAGAATATAAAATAATGATACATCATTAGTAAACAAATGGAACAAATGGAATGACATATAGTGTCAAAAATACTATAAGTACAGAGTCACAAGTAAATTAAAATAAATATTATATATTACTAAGCAAAAGAATGTTGAGCGGCTCTTTTAATACCATACAAAGTATATTCAGTAAAGCATATCTCAGCAATAAAGTTGGATATCTAATAATAATTTGTGTCAACTTTTGAGAAGACATGACAATTTGTACTGACCTAGTAAAATTTCAAAATACATGAAGCAAAATCAAATGGAAGTAAAAGGATATATGGAAAAGTTGGCAATTATTTTTGTGACTTTATTATGAACAGCATTATGAAATAACTTGACCTAAATGACATTTATAGTACATGCTAGGCAATCACACAGACTCTCTTTGAGTGCACGAGGAACAATCTCCAAGATAAACAACATAGTGATACTGGGGTGTGTATAATTTTCTTAGCTGTGATAATGCTTTTCTGCTTGCACAAGAATGTTCATGCACTTAGTTTTATGTTGTTGAATAGAGAAATGAAATGCCTTGTATCTGCAACCAAATTATAAGCATATGTAAAATGTTTATATATAGTATACATAGTGTGTATATAATTATATATACATACTAATATTTCAACTTTTCTAAATGTTTAATGAAATGCACAGGGCAGAAATGAGGTAATAACAAAGACAGGCATGGCATTACACTCTCTGCTGTATTAGCTGTTTAAACTGTACCAAGAAATCTGGATACAAAAGTCAATCTGAAGTTAGCCATGTAAATTCCACTTTATATTAAGGCACTCATACATGTTTTAGGCAACCTCTTCCAACTTATACTTGCACTTTCACACACTAACATATACATTCTTCACACATACCACCACTCAATTACTTTCAATGCCCCTCAACACATATAAACACCGCCTCCCCTCCCCCCCCCCCGACTTTCTGTTACATTAGGGTTTTAGCATCAGTGAAAACTTTTGGCTTTGATTGGTTCTTTAGCCTTTAGGACCAGCTCTGCACATTAAACCAGTACCACAACTAGAATTTCATTAGTCAAAATGATCAGGAGCATTTGTGACTTATCATATTGCCGAAACCTCAGAATCCAGCTAGCCCTCAGGACCACAATCTAAATGTAGAGGAATCCTCAGTTATACACATAATAGTTGAAAAGCACCAGGTTATAAGGTAATATTTGTGAAAGTGTGAATTTATGTGTGCATGTGTGTCAGGACCGTGTCTCTTTTTATTCACTCTCATGATGTCATTATTAGAGTTCTTGACACTAGATGTGCGCAATAAATAATTATGGAAAAAATGATGAAGGAAAGTGGGTGGGAAGAAGAAAATAAATGAATTTAAAGTAACTCTTGGTAGAGAGATAAGAGAGCCTGATAAATATTTAAATGACTGAATTTGTAGAATGGCTGAAAATCAGCAAATCAGAAAGTAATAAAACCATTTTTCAGTGTAATTTTTGAATCAAAGGCAATAAACATAACAGAATTATTGTCTGTTGGGACTGATTCTTTCATTCTCATGCAGCATACCTGATTAACACAACTGCAAATCTAATTCTTGTTTTATACCTGCATGATGTAAATGTAAATGCTTGCTTTGGGCTCTCATTTATTTTTCCATGTTAAGTCAATTTAGAGAGAACACTTGAAGTTTACTTTTATCTTATGGGGATAAAGAGCCATCTTCAGGAAAAAAAAATGAATTCTACAAATATAATCATAAACGACACTAACTACTACAGGAAAAAAATTAACTACAAATTCAAAATCTTAATTCCATTGAAGTTGTTTAATGGTATGAAGTGTTCAAGCAATATAGAAAGAAAAACAAATTTATCCTGTAATTAAATGAGGACTTGATGTGTGTTGTGCAGTCAAATGTTACTAAATTTATTGTGAAGCTGAACTGATGTTTGATTTTCTCACCCATTTTCCAACATAACTCCTCAACTTTTTGTTTTCCAATTCTCTTTTCATGTTATTTCAACCAGGTTTCTTTCTGTTTCACTCTTCTAAACAAATCTAGACAATTGTTCTTGGCCAACTGATTAAGTATATAGTCAATCTACTTGAACATGAAGACAAGAATATAGCTTCATAGTGGTTTAGTGGTCAGTGTTCTATACTCCTAGGAAAGAAATTATAATACTGCCACATTCTTTATATTAGTAAAAACATGAATTGATATATACACATATGTATATACACTCATGTAATTTATATTATATTAAATTATAAATATCCTTAATTGATTTTTAACCTTTTTAATTGACATATGGAAATGTACATACTCTATTGTTAGTGAGTAGATGGGAATATGGAAAAGAGAAAATAAATGAACCATAGAAAATTTTCAAAAGTAAACGGTAAAAGATAAATTTTCAGCTTCCATAGCAATTCAACAGATAATCATTAAAAAAGAGGTATAAGAATAATATTTGGCTTTATGGAGATAATCAATAAAAAAACTAAGCTTAAATCATTAAAAGAAAATGGATTTGTAAGTGGAATTAAAGAAAATACCAGGGGAGTGTGAGGAACAGAGTAATAGAGAATGGGTAAGAAAATGCACTTTCGAAATTTAAATTCTACTATATTAATTTTTATAAGTATGCTACATTTAGCGAAATATATATGACACACAAACATAAAAATATAACATAAATGCCCATAGTGATACACGTTCTTTCTCATTAGTGTATTTGAATTCTTCAGATAAATGCCCAGATGTGGTATTGCTAGCTCAGAGAGTAGATCTATTTTTAATATTTTGAGAAACCGCCAACTGTTTACTGTACAATGTGGACCAGTTTCCATTTTCATCAACAGTGTACAAGGGTTCCTTTTTCTCTACAGCCTATTCAAGATATTGCTTCTGGTCATTTTTTAACAAGTATGAGGTGGTATCTCATTGTGTTTTGTTTTGCATTTCACTGGTAATTGATGATGTGCCTTTTTTCATGTGCCTACTAGCCATTTATATGTCTCCTCTGGAGAATTGTCTACCGGTTTTTAGATTGAATTGAACATTTTAGTTTGATTCAATCCCATTTGTTTATATTTGCTTTTCCTCCCTTTGCCTTTGGAGGCAAATCCCTAAAGTCATCTCTGAAGCTAATGTCATGAAGTATCTTGCCTATATTTTTCTTCAGTGTACTTTATAGTTTTAAATATTATATCCATGTCATTAATCCATTTTTAGTTAATTTTTGTGTAAGTGTGAGATGGTGATCTCGTTTCATTCTTTTTGTATTTGGCTGTCCAGTTTTCCTTAGGACCATTTTTTGAAGAGATTCTCCTTTCTCGAATGTATGGTCTTCGATCCTTTTTCATACATTAACTGTCTGTAGATGCGCAGGTTTATTTCTGGACTCTCAGTTTACATGGTCTATGTGTCTATTTTTGTTTCAGTATCATACTGTTTTATTACTATAGCTTTGTAGCATAGATTGAAGTCTGGGAGTGTGATACTAACACCCATCTTTTTTGTCAGGATTGTTTTCACTATACTGGGTCATTTGTGGTTCTTTATGAATTTCAGTTTTTTTTTTTTTTTCTTTTGCTCATTATCAAAACTTGCCATTGGAGCCTTGATAGGGATTCCATTGGCAATGTACGGCTTTGGTTAGGAATGCAGTTTTAACATCATTTATTATTCCAACTCATACCAGGGAATATCTTTCTGGTTTTTGCATCATCTTCTATTTCTTTTAACAATGTTTTCATTGTAGAGGTCCTTCAACTCCTATGTTAAGTTTATTCCAGGATATTTAATTCTTCTTGTAATTGTGAATGGGATAGTTTCCTTGATTTGTTTTTCTTCTAACTCATTGTTTGCATATAAAAACACAACTGATTTCTGCAGTTTGATTTTATACTCTGCCACTTTACTGAATTGATTTATTATTTCAATTAGTTTTTTTTTTAGTTAAATATTTAGGATTATCCATATATATCATGTCATCTGCAAATGTGAAAGTTTTGCTGCTTCATTCCCAGTTTGAATTCTTTTTTTAATCTCTCTCTTACTTGATTGCTTAAGCTATGTCTTTCAATACTATGTTGAGTAGTAGTGGTTAAAGTGGACATCCTTTCCTTGTACCACGTTTTAGAGGAAAAGCTTCAATTATTCACTATTGAGTATGATGCTGGCTGTGGATTTGTCATATGGGGACTTAAATATGTTGAAAAAAGTTCCATCTGTCCCTAATTTTTTTTTTGAGGGATTTTATCACAAATGGATGTTGAATCATTAAACATTTCTTTACATCTACTAATATAATCATAAGACTTTTGTGATCCCTTTGTTGTAGTGAGTTTCCTGGATCTATTTCCAATGTTTATGGAGTTATATTAATATTCAATTTTCTGACTTTCTCCAGTCACTAATATCACCCTTGGGGCCATGGTTTTCAATAAATAACAGGTCTCAAAGGTATCCTCTCAAAAAGATGCCCCTTCTCCCTTCATTCATTCTGTCCAATAAGTCCCCAAAATAGTTTGATATAGTCAAATACATAGACATGTACACACTTAAAAATTTTAAAAACCAAAGAAAGAAAATTAATTTAACTTTAATACTAGAATTATCTGCATTTTATTTTAAAAAGCGCAACCAATGTTAAATGAACAATTGAGGTACTTTTCCTTTTAGTTAAAATTAATATTGTTTAAAATGGGTTATATAAAATGTGTTATGTATTGGAAATGTAGCTTTATAAGTTTGGTCTGTTTGCTCACATAAAATGTATATAGTATTAAAGTTTACATATAATAGGGTACTTTATTTTGTCATGCAGCTTGTATTTAATAGTCTAACGAAAGCATATGTGAATCTTATATACTAAAAGAGATAAGAAAGGAATGTGCTGTAACTTTTCTCAATTGAAGATATATTTGAGTCTGATTGGACCAGTTTATAACAGTTACAGCATCCAAGGAGTTTTTATTTAAAGTATCCTGGCATGTTTTAAGACATGAATTATTATGGATATATTTACTATATTAAGCAGGCTTTATCTTCTAACTTCTATAATAAGATGTTCTTTTAAAATTAAATACAAGTTGCCTAATCTTCAGGTACATTATATACAAAATACGGACAGTATAAATTCTCAATATAAGATACAGTATATTAAATGTTGAGAAGTATAGTGGAGATTCCATCTTCTAAAATGAAAATATTCCTATTTCTTTCTGATTTTATCACTCATATGTCTATAGAATAGATTATAATACTTTTATACATCTTTCTTTTACCTCAGTGTTTTCTCACGTTACATTGCCAACAAACAAGACAAAAATATATATTAAAAATCAACTGTTATCCAACATTTAAAATATAGCTTATGAGAGCAAAGGACTTTAAATGACTAGGTTGTAATTTATATCATTTTAAATTTATAACCTACTTGAAGAATGCTTCATTATAGGCAAGCTTTGTCTGATCTTTTTCCACTAAAGGGAAATACATTACCAGTCACCGATATGACAAATAAGTACTCATCTCAAAAAAAGTTGATAAACAAGTGTTAATATTTCCTCTATTTAAAGGAAAAAAAATAAAGAAGAAAAGACAAGTGTTATCATAACTCAACAAAAGAAACTATTTCTTTCCTGCCGAGCTGTTCTTTATAACTTTTGATTACACAATTAAAAAAAAATCTTTCCATTTCTTTTCTACTTCGTTATTAAAAGTATATAGTTTTATGTATTTAAAAATTAAAATCACCCTAACCCAGTTTCAGATATTTAATTCAATAACTGCTTCCTTCTGAGCGAAGAATGTGAACTTTCAGAGTACTCTGTTCTTTCATATGTCATATTTGATTTCATTTCTGTTTTCTATTTCTTTGACTGCTTTTATCAGGCCAGTGCTTGATACAGGTGAATAGCCCTGACATTTAAGGCAGAAGAACTTGAATACCATGAACTTGGCATTTAAAATTACATTTACCAACTGGAAATCACGAATCCTAAGAACTTTCTAAGCATTAAAATATTTATTCAAAAAATCATGTGAGAAAGCCGTATGTACTTCTTTGAATCACACAATTTTTCTAACAGTATGAATGAGTTAATAGTAGAAATACTTTATTTAGAGAATTATACACAGACTTATTGTGGTTCAATACCTACAATATTCTTTTTCGTTTGTGATAATTCAATACTTGCAAAAATATTTCTATTTTTCAAATCAATATAAATTATAATACATATAAATTATATGTATGCCTTAAATTCATTCATTTCCTTAGGCACAGTCATATTTTGAATAATCAGTACTTTCAAAATTAAAGAAATGACTGTTTTGACATTTGTTTATATAAAATGGCATCAGTTTATTTTATATATATCAAAATGCTATTATATTTACAATTTAAAAATTATTTAGAGGATCTAATTTGTAAGTATAATATCATGTTAAGTAGATAAAAGGAATTGCCTTAATTTGCTAAAGATATTTAATTTGCTAAGCAATCCATAATTAATCATAGCCACACTTTATTTCAAATATATAAAATACAATGGAGAGAAAACAAATATAATTTTTTCTCATATGCCCCATATTTTTTCCTGTACTGCATACTTGTAAGAGATCTAATGCAATACAGAATAAAGTAAAATGTGTTGCTATATTATTTATAAATACTGAATGCATTTTAGTACATAACCCAACTATATTAATTGCACAAATGTATTTTATTCCATTACTGAATGTATTCAGATAAAATAAACATTTAAAACCAAAACATCAATAATGAATTATGCATACCATCTTTATCCTGCACTGAAGGAAATGAGAACATTTTGCACAGTAGTGACATGTAGTTTTAAAAACAGTACATTTCTTTCTGCTGGCTGGTATATTCATTTTATTATCAGTATTTTCAAGAATTTAAAAAAGTATTCATTCAGATTCATTTGCTGTATGTGAGTTTCTGAATTTCGGAATTTAAATGCAAGTAAAACATAAAAGATATTATCACGCAAATCCTGTCCTTTTGCCTAGAGTTTCAAGAAAATTAGGACTGCAGATGACCATGATACTGTGTTTCTGCATGTAGGTGTGTTATTTCCCCAACCAGTGGTTCGCTAGTGAGAGCCCTAGGTCAGTAAAATTGGTCACTTGTGACAAAATTAGAAATATATATTCTTGGCTACAGATGACTATGAAGCAAACTTAACTAGGAGAACCTGGAGTATCTGACCTGTAAACTGACTTGGAGTATCTCAGCAGTTTTTCCTTTTATCTCCCTGTAATCAATTTCAACTATAACTAAAAAATATATTCCCCTGATACCTCCACAGCAAACATAGCATCTTCAGAATCATGGCTTATCTTTCATAGAAATTGACAAAAACACGATTTTCTCTCAACATTATCTCTGTTATAATTAACATATCTTCACATATTTTGAATATTGCGTATTTCACATATTTTGAATATCGCATACTTCAGCACACTAGCTAAAGTTGATGCCATCATGTTATGAATTTTTTTTTTCTTTTAGTCATTTCTGCCAGCATTCAATTTCTACCCTGACACTACCACTTATTGTTAGTTTGGCCTTAAAGCTCTCCTAACTATATTAACCACAAATTTAGAAAGGAAATAATGAATTAAGGGGTTTTGTGGAGTAAGTAAAGATATAATAAGTAAACAGATTGAATGAAGTATTTCTTATAAAGTCCTGCAACCATGAAGATACTCAGCCTCTCCATTCCCTTTCTTATATTTTTATACCCTAACTGGTATTTTCTTGCAAATAATATCCCGGTGGTTCTTAAAGTGATTCTCAAATTGACTTTCAAAATTATTTCTAAAATGAGTAGTTTTACTCTAACTGCTCTGTTATGTATAAAGCAATGCACTGCTATCCCCTCCTGAATATGGAACACTTCCTAAAGTGCTTCTGTTTCACCCAATTTTATTTGTCCTCATGTACAATTCTGACTGGTCTAATTTGTCTTTCTGTAGGGTATAAAGAACTTGAAAGTAGAAAGCATCATTAGCTGTCATCCTTAATGCCACATCACCTAGTAAAAAGCTTTGAGATGGAGTGCACTTATTTTATGGCAGGCCACCTAGTCTTATCTGTACAACAGCCTGTCCACTTTGGGAGAGAAATTTAGGCATTTTCATAATAATATAATCTGCAAGGCCTATCTAATTTCACTTTTTGAATTTTACATATTGACTCCATTTGTTCTGCTACCACAAATAACTATTTTATTTCTTACTTTGGCTTAGAAAAGCTCAACCATATTTGCTCAATAAATATTAACTTTCCATTACACTAACTTTAACTAAATTACCTAAATTCTGGAGACTTGGGAAATTATTTTCCAGGCACCATTTATTTTCCAGTGTCCTATTAAATCCACAAAGTTGCTACTAAAACTTATCACATGTCACATATACTTGAAAGCATTCCACTGTTCCACAGTTTTCAGAAGCTATTATTTATTTTATGTGTTAAATGTATTAACCTACTTTATCTTTTCCTATTTAGTTCTAGATCATTATACTCTGTGTTATTGGCCTTAATACTAAAACAACTTTTTTTGTTTCATATTCTTATAAAGCTTACTTTATTCAGGACCATTTTTATGGCCTTGATTCACTTATCATGTTAGTCATCTCCTACATATATTAAAGCAAAAATATATTGAGTAAGTATGAAGTACATTGGAGAGAGTGTTTCTTTACTGAATTTTATGGTTAAGAATGTAATGTAATATCTAAAATTTCAATTAAAAAATTCCTGTAAATGGAATTCATGTATTCTATTAGTTCTGTTTTTAAATACTTATTCTTTTCTACAATTATTCTCTGTATGTGTATAATCAAGAACAGCTACATTTAAATCTTAACTGTGTGGTTTGTTAAATATATGAACTGTGTAATTTATTCAAACTCTCCACCCCTTGGTTTCATCATCTATAAATTGTGTGTGATAATGATGGTATCTGTTCTCTTAGAACACTTTTAAAGTGGGTGACAATAGCTAGGATTGACACAGTTATGTTGTAATGATCATTAAGGGTGTATTTTTTGAGGTGAAAACATTGGACTTCATACTAAGGATAAATTAAGTGCAAAACTGTCATTTCAGCATTTACAGCTGTATTTTGAAAATAGGTCAAATAAATAAAGAAATCAACAATTTTATGTACCCTATGCTAAGCTACATATAGTTAGGACATATAATGATAACCATTGGATTGTAATGCATATATACATTTTAGTTTTAGTGAGGAAAAATTCAAATTTTGTAATTAATAGCTTTTTGTTAGTATGCTGTTTCTGCCAAATATCAGATGTGTAAAATTTAACAAGTTGCAAAAAGTACCCAAGATTTAGCTTTCTCAACAGAAGTAGAAAAAAATAGCTATTAGAAATTATTAGCATTTACAGTTGTTTTGACATAATCTATATAAAGTTATGAGCATGCCAAAAGATGGGCAAACTCTTGGTAAGTAATTTTAGTGTTTATGGTTCTAAGTCTTTGTGTTCTATAAAGTACACAAAGCAAGATTTAAATATAGAATTAAAAATGAATTCCTTAATGATAATCCTAGAGCACATAGAAAAAGAAATATATGAATAAATCTATTAACTTCATATATATCTGAATATGGAAAATAAAACCAGGATATCTACTGTGAAAGAAAAAACAACATAAAATTATCATTATTATTAGATACTCATAATAAGTATACTCTCCTAATAAAAACCTAGTTTAGAACCAAATTAAATACACTCTAGTATTTTATTTTACCTTTTTTAAAGGAGGTAATCATTTTATTATTTTATTTTTTATTTTTTAAAATATTTATTTATGCTTGCAGGAGCTGGTGTGTAGGCCAGAGGGGTGGGGGGGGGTGGAGGTGGGTGAGAGCTTTCACCAGAGACAGAGTGGGGAGCAGAACAGGTGGGTCTACTGAAATACACACCTTTGGGTGAGACAGGAGAGGTTTGCTGCACCATGTGGGTTAGCTCCCTGACGGGGCATCAAACTTGTTCTGCAGTGGCTGCCAATAGCTTCATAGTACTGAGACCTAACCCACTGCATTATTAGGGAGGCCCCACTCCAGTATTTTAATTAAAACATTGTATCAAATTCTATAGCTGCATTTATAGGTTGCAAATACTATCTTCAAACACTGATAGGGAGTCTATTATACAGTTTCAAAATAATATCAGTGGCTATAGTTTAATATATAGGGAAAATAGCAAATGGTCAACTATAACATTTATGAATGGTCATTGCAAAGTGTTTTTTTTTTTCCTCATTTTTGTTTCATTCTAAATTATCACTAGGACACTTAAAAACCCTCAGACACCCTCTAAGATCTTACTTTGTTTATGTAATGATTCCTTGACAACTGCTTTTCTTTATAGAAAAATTGATGTCAAATGATAATGCTAGAGATTTTCTGCAAATGCTAAAAGAGAAAAGAAATGCTGGGAAGTGGATTCTCTCTAGAGAAAGCTTAAAATTGATTGTTCTTATTTTTTCCTGATTATTATTTTAAGCACATAGATAAGTCAGTTGCCCTCTTAAATTAGGTTAATGATATATTCTACATTCTTTTGATATGAAGGAATGATTTTCCAGCATGAATGAATTTCTGGCATTACCTGTCAAATTATAGATTTCCTTTCTTCCATTAAAATATTTAAAATACTCAGCTGAAATTGCTAAATAAATATTAATTTCCCACCCCACTAACTCCAATCCATTCTCTTTTACATTATGTATATATTTTCTTGACTGTTGAAATTATCGTCAGAATAAAAGTAATGGAACTTCAGATACCTAATAATTGGATAGGTGATTAATAGAGATGAAGAGACACTTATTATCAATAGTTACTAAAAACGATTTCAAAGATGTTTTGAAGATTTCTCAGAGCTGCCTTGATAAAATAGCTTTAAAAAAAAAGAAGAGGCTGCCTCTGAATAGATAAAGGATACTTCCTTTAGTAATAAAATTAGAAAAAGTCCCTGATTTTTTTTTTAAAGATTTATTTATGCATACAAACTGGAGTACAAGCCAGAGGTATGGGGCGTTGAGAGGGTTCACCAGAGACAGAGTGGGGAGCAGAATAGGCAGATCGATGGAAATACACTGCTGAGGGGAGCAGCGGGCAAGGCAGGAGAGGTCTGCTGTGCCATGTGGGAATCTCCTTGGCAGGGCGTCAAACTCATGTTGCCCCTGCTGACAGCTCCACAGCTCAGCACTTAACCGCTGTGCCACCAGGGAGGTCCAAAAGTCCCCGATTTAAACAACTCCTAATGAAGGGAAAAAGGAATTGATTTCAGTCTCAACAAGTCGATGAATAAGGTGCTTTTGTTTAAGGAACACACTGCATCATCATGGTCAGTGACTTTGACCTCAGCCAAAGCCAAATTCTTCATGAGCTTTTCATTAACTGGAGATGTCTTATTACTATGCATTAATGGAGAAACTTTTTCTGATTGTGTCTTAGGCAGGAACCTGTTGAAAAGGAGGGAAAACATTTTATAATGAAGTACTTATCAGGTTTTAATAAGTATATTATTCATATAGAGTTTTTAAATGATGAATGTATGTGATAGTTTTAATCTTAAAACAGTATTTATAAATCTGAAAAACAAAGAAACCAGTAATCAAATTTTTAAAATGGGGATGATAAAATAAAATAATATAAATCAGAAGCACTTTTAAATTTGTATGTGTATATTTAATTATGTATATACTTTATGTTTCCAGTCTGTTTAATTGTGCGAGATAGACAGGATGGATTTTTCCTTATTGTGTTGTTTTAAATTGAAAAGCTAAACCTTTATTTCAGAGCAAGAAAATAAAATTTTGTTTTCATTAGAAATATGACCATTTCACATAATTAAATAGTTCATGATGCAGAAAATTTAACAAAACCTCTGAAGACAGACTGTAAATACTTTTTATTCTCTGTAGATATTTTGGGTTGAAGCCCTTTAAATTACTTGACTCTTTAGCTATGATACTGGAAAATAAATGAACACACAGACCAGCGATATAGATTTGAGAGTCTGGAAATGCACCTGCACATCTATGGGCAGTTCATGTATGACAAAGGAGTCAAGTGTATACATTGTAGAAAGGAGAACCTATTGAGCAAACGGTCTTGGGAAAACCGGATAGGTACATGTAAAAGAATGAAACTAGACCACCATCTCATTTCTTACACAAAAATTAACTCAAAATGAAGTAAAGACATCAATTGAGACCCAAAGCTGGGGCCTCCCTGGTGGCGCCAAAGGTTAAGTCTCAGCCTGTGAAGCTGTGGGCAGCCACTGCAGCACGAGTTCGATCCCCAGCCAGGGAAATTCCCTCATGGCACAGCAGACCTCTCCTGCCCCGCCCGCTGCTCCCCTCAGCAGTGTACTTCAGTCAGTCTGCTTGTTCTGCTCTTCCCTCTGTCTCCAGTGAATCTTCTCACCCCCACACATCTGGCCTGCACCCCAGCTCTTGTGTGCATGTGCATAAATAAATAAATCTTAAAAAAAAAAAGACCCAAAGCTATAAAATACATTGGGATGAAAATAGAGAAAACACTCCATGACACTGACTTCAGAAAAGTCTGGGGATTTGTCTTCAAATCCTGGAGCTCTCTTGGAGCCCTGTGTCCAGAGCTGATAGCCAAAGTATAGAAAGAACTTGTTCAGATCAACAAAAAGAAAGCAATTAACCCAATCCAAAAATGAGTAGAAGACTACATGGCCAGTCGGCACATGAAAAAAGTGTTCTTCATCACTTATCATGAGGGAAACACAATTCAAAGCCACAATAAGAGACCACCTCACACCTGTGAGAATGGCCCACGTCAGTACGGTAAATCTACTGAGAAGATCTAAGTAATCTAATGAGAAGATCTAAGTGGACACACATTATTGAAAATGTTTTACTGTGTCGTCTAAATGCAAATATCGGACTTTTAAATACAAAATTGATGATCTATTATCATTATATCCATAAATCCTAGAGTAGTGATTAGCTCAGAAAAAATAGCTTCCTTCATGAAAAAAAATTAAAAAAAAACAAAACTAATTTGGCTGTGCAGGTTCCAGCTAGCAAATAAATCCTACTAAGACACGGCTTAAAAATAAAACAGGAAACAGGAAAAGCATATTAGAGCCTGGCTGAATAAAATATACTTGCCCCAGAGAAAACTAATACATTATTAGATTATATTATTTTACATCATTTGTCTACACTCAATCTTATCTGATATGTGTTGAACTAATCACCAAAAAAACTCCGAAACTGTACTCCTTAATAATATCAATTATAAATATGCACAATTATACAGGAAATTTTAATAATTTCCCAAAAGGTGCAGCGTTTCAGAAAGTGTTGACCATAAAGGTAGTTAAGGTAGTTTTCTTGAATTTTTCAGGATCAGTAAATTAGTCATTACTATAACAATTATAAATTACATTTTGTTCATTTAAAGATAGAATGAAGAAATAGGGAATGGTATTAAAAACATACTTTGAATTGAACCATGTATTAAAAATTAAATTTTTTAGGCTCTGCTGCAACTCTGAACTAATTGCCAGCGTCATTTCCATAATTATGCACCATATTCATTTCACAGAGCAACACTTAGGATGGAAATAACATAATTTAGCATACCCATTTCAGTAAGCTGTAGAGTTGAAAATATGCAAGAATAAATTTTAAGGTATATGGGTTCTTGGAATAGCAGTGTCACAAAATGTCTAGGAAGTAAACATTAATATCATCAAATTAGTTATTTTAAACAACCTTGAGCTCATGATTTTACATAAACCTTTATTTAAATTAAAACAGTTAAATATGATTAATGCAAATTCCTCTACTCTGATATCTGTGATTAGATAGACACAAAGTTGGTTTAATTTTACCTAATCAAGAAGATATTTTGATTTATACATAAGTACTGTGGTATATATTTCAAGAAGTATGCTTACTTTTTTGATAAAACAAACTTTAATAAGCACTTTTATTAAACTTGAGAACTCCATGCGACATGAATTTAGCAGGTGCTTCAATAGTAAACATGGTTTATTAGAAATAAATATTTCTCGAGCTGTCTTACATATTATTGAATCCAAAAGTAATCTTGTAACAAAGGAATAAATATTCTTCTATCACAAATGAGAAAAAAGCAAAGTTTAGAGCTGCTGATTTCTGAAGATAACACAGACAGTAGATGCTAAATGGGTATATTATTTTGGAACTTCTGAATTTATTCTTGTTCCAAATCTGGTGGTGGGCTCTCAATATACTGCTTTGGCTTAATCTTGACATCTTACTGAGTATTTTAAAGGTGTTTTCTGGGAAAATGTGCATTGATTAGTATTTAAAAGTAACACAAATTAAAAGCTTGGCAGAAACGCAGAAAAGTCAAAGACATTATAAATACATTAGGAAATAAAATGTGGTCATTACCAGCTCCCTTCCCTGCTCCCACCTGCCCACATTTTGCCCTCATATCTCCAGAAATGAAATTTCAAAACCCTGACCCAGGATCTGGAACCAATTCACACTTTGCAGTTACAGTCGTGAAGCTCAATTAAAGATCTGAATATCTGCTTCAACAGTTCGCTAGTTCTGGAGTTCTTGCTAGTTAAGGGTTTCTTCTCTCACTGTAACTAGACTTGTATTGTGCATGTGAATTCCAGTCCTTAGGCTCAACACTTTTTCCTGCTGCCAGATCTCATTAAATGCTGCCCCTTTTATCTGAATCTCTGCATATTACCTATTTTGGGGTTCACATTGCTGGACTACAAACCCGGTGGAGCCTCCCTACTTGCTATACCCTTCCTTGGATATTCTCATTTGATGTTGGACTCTAAGTGGATACTGATATGCTATTGCCTTTGTTAAGCACTGTATTTATTAGATACCATGGCAGTTAGTAAGTGATACTGGACTAACTAGACACTAATATGTGTTTAATGTAAAGACACAAGAGCGCTACTAATGTTGATTCAACATATGGTTTATTTCTTTTAATGAGCAATTACATTACAATGAAACTAAATTTTCACTTAGAAAAGGAAGATTCAATAATTTCTAACTGTAAAAAAACCTAACAATGGTTCTCAGTGCCTACTAAGGAATGTTTTTTTTTTTTTTTGTTCTCTCTAACCAATATTTTAAATTTTTTAATTTGGGGATATTTGGTAAATACAATGTCATCATTTCTGACTGATAACTGACTGATACTTAATGTAAAAATAGCTTCATTATGGTAATATAAAATTATAGCTCTCTGTGTATTTTTAATCAATTAAGTAACTTTTGTGCCTTATTTTTGAAACTTTATAAAGGAATCTATAAGGTTATAAAAGGATTAGTGTGATTCATTTTAAATCACCTTTGATGTCAAAGTTATATGCACATATATAATTTTTACTAATTATATCTTTATGTTTCCAAATGTACCAGCCACTAAGCTAAACCCAGATATGCTGAAGATAATGTTCTTGGCACTTGGTATCTGGCATATCATTAGCAAAGCGTCATATAAAAATTAATTCCTGTCATCAAAGTAACTACTGTAATTAAAATAGGTATAAGCTTACCCCATGTTATGCCACAGTTTTGATTTTTCTCACTAAATCAAAGGGAATCACTGAATTTTTTTAAACGAATGAATTCATGTGTATACATGTAGTATATGAACATTATTTTAGTTCTGGTCCCTAAATGTCACCAGACATAATTATTGTAATTATAATACAATTATTATATTCATATGTAATTATAATCTTAAATTGAGTTAAAAGGGATGAGATCAAAGAATTTTTCTAAAGCAAATATATTTTCTTATGTAAATTTTTTGGAATGGGTCAGACTTAGCTTTCTTTTAGAGGTTATGAGCATAAGTATCTATTCATTATTTTAATATCAGAATAGTAAATATGAGCAGGATTATATTTCAACAATAATACTTTAAACCCTGGGGCCTCCCTGGTGGTGCAAAGGGTTAAGTCTCAGCACTATGAAGCTATCAGCACCCACTACGCACGAGTTTGGTTCCCAGCCAGGGAGCTAACCCACATAGCACCGCAGACCTCTCCTGTTTCACCCGCTGCTCCCCTCAGCAGTGTATTTTAGTAAGTCTGCCTGTTCTGCTCTCCACTCTGTCACTGGTGAATCCTCTGGCCATACTCACACCTCTGGCCTATGCAAAAATAAATAAATCTTTAAAAAAAATAATAATACTTTAAGCCCTAACAAGCAAGTAACATACCAGAAAATATACACTTTTTATTCCATTTTTCACAGTTCATTTATAACTGATCATACCTGACCCCACTTTGTGTTTTTTAATTTCCTATGCCTTGGGCCTGTCATATGGACTATCTACCATGTTCATTATGTAATATTGACTAGTTCATTGGATAGCACTACTTTATGGCTGAGAAAGCAGACTCTAATAACAGGATTTTATAATTATTGATATATTCAATGAGTTTTGCAAAAACACACATCAGAAATATTTTTCATCTTCTTTTTATAGTCTTAAGAATTATATATTTTGGCCTAACTGAAGATAAGACTCATAAAAACTTCTCACACAAAAATTTTCCAGTTTACTAATAGCACAAATTTGCTAAATTTGCTCTCAAATATTTTCACATTTGGCTAATTTCACTTCTTTTGCTTCTGTCCATTTGCTCATTGAGACCTCGAAAATGTAAAGACAGTTTTGCTTTGAAAATTGATTTATATAAGGTTAGCATATTAAAATGCATAATATATAAACTAATATAAAACTAGACTTGTATTCTAAATATACTCAACTTGTATTCTAAAACCATATCATCTGGTAAAAACAATTGGCAAAAGATTTTTCTTTTTACCCTAATTTTGCTAATGATGTCATATTTTCTGATATCTGAATGTTATATTTTGCTAATGTCTTGTTTCTATGATCATTTATATAATTTGATTCACTCACTCATGGAAATTTATTTATTTATTTATTTATTTATTTTAATATATATATATATTTTTTTTTAATTTATACATACAAGCTGGGGTACAAGCCAGAGCTGTGGGGCGGCGAGAGGGTTCACCAGACACAGAGCGGGTAGCAGAACAGGCAGATCAGAAATACACTGCTGAGGGGAGCAGCGGGTGAGGCAGGAGAGGTCTGCCGCACCATGCGGGATCCTCCCCGGCCGGGCGTCGAACTCGCGTCGCCGCTGCCGACAGCTCCACAGCGCAGCGCTTAACCGCTGCGCCACCGGGGAGGCCCAAAATTTAATTTGTGGAATTGTCCAGGATAATGCCTGTCTTTGGTCTCTGCTCTGAAAATTCACCTTCTCTTTGTATATTTCCAAAGTGAAAGTATTTTGTATCTTTTTTAAATGTGAAAAGACAATAATAGTGATATTTTTCAATATTAAGAAATCGAGTATTTTTAATCTTTCCTTTACGTCAGATATCTGCTAATCACTTTGTATAACATTTACTTTTCATAATAAACTTGTGGCAGTATATTACAAAATGTAAAATAATACATTCATGTTTTTACATGATTAATGGCAATTTTTGTCACTACTGTAAGTTTGGGCAGCCACTAGATTATTTTTTCATGGTCTCTATTTGGGAGCTGTTATTTTCTAGCAATGCAGAGATATAAATGCACAGAAAATAAATAAAGAAGAGTGTGTGTGTGTGTGTGTGTGTGTATGTGTGTGTGTGTGTGTGTAATAGATTCTCCAAAAGAAATATGCATAGGGTATTTTATAAGCACTGAAATGGAATAGTCCACTAAAAGAAAAGAATATCATGAATAGTAACCATGTACTCATGAGTTTTTTTGAATCAATAAACAGCATGCTTAGTGTATAATAATAACAAAAAAGCACTACAATTTAGTTATTATTACCAGCATTTCATTTGTAGTTAGTATACAAGAGTGCATGTGATCCCATTTCTCAAGTGATGTTCTAGATTTTATATTTCAAGCAATAGACATAAGGTGCCATTTTTTAAGGTCAACAGAACCATGAGAACATTATTTTTAACATTAAAAAATTGATAAAATAACATCCTAGTCCATGGGATTCAAAGAGATTTGTACCTAGCCTATATGCTGCAATTTAAAAATGAATGGCAATGTCAGCAAATAATTAAATTTCAAACAAGAAGGTCTGCATTTTTTATTTCATTTATTCTTGGATCATATTATTTCAAACTTCTTGGATATTTTGTGTTGGAAAGATGAAGATTAGGTATAGAGGTAGGATATTCTGATGTAATCTTTGGAATTTCCTAGGTTAATCACAAATTTGAGAGATTTAAATCATTTTCAGTGGCAAAACAATAAATTTGTGAAGAATTGAATTCAGTGAACACGTAACCCAACTTTTGTATTTCTCGCTAGTGCTCGAACCTGGATCATATATTTTAAATCTATTGTATAAGAATTGAAGGCACATGTATCCTTTCCCCCCCAACAACTAGATGTTATTAATGGAGCACGTCCAAAGATCTAAGTTTTTGTACTTCTGTAATTTTACTTATAGCAACCAGTCATTATCAAAGGCATTTTCTCAGAGCAGTCAATATTGTTTGAAGTCAGATAAATTCTATAGCTAGGAAACCTGAAGTGTGTGGGTGTGGATGAAGAATGGTTCAGCAAGTTGTCCATTATCAAAATGTCTAAGGTTAAGTGGAGAATTAAACTGACCAAGGCCTGCAATCTAATTTCCTAGCAGGGCAGAGAATCAGTTAGCTCTCTTTAACAGACAAATCCTTTATCTATAATTACCTACTTTTAAGTCTTCTAACATCTGCCAGCATGAGTCTCCTAATTTTATAAATGACTCACTATTAGATAGATTTTTTTTTTTCAATTTTCCAGTGAGCCCTATAGGAGAAAATTAGAAAAGTCCTTTCTCCCCAAATTCCCACTGTTTGACAAAGTGTAATCAATGAGGTTATGTGAACGAGTAACAGGTTTGAATGATATCTTTAAACTCCTAAATTTTATATCAACTCTCTAATAGTGTATCAATGCTAAAAGTGGGAAAATCTGTGCTAGCTGGCAGAATGGTTTCCTTAAGAATTCCACCATTGAGTAATTCTTAAATTGAAGACAGCTATTCATTTTATGTTGGGATGATTCATAGCTCATGAATATACAAAATTAATTATGGAATAAAAATGGTTTCTAAATAACATGTACAGAAGAAAGAAAGTGGATTGGTATGAATCTGGCATATCTTCCTTTTCCCCACTAAGATTTTCATTCAGTTTCTCAGGATCAAAGTTGAAGATCAGTTGTTCTATCATCCATGAATCTCAAACTGCTATTAAAATTCAGCGTTGAGGCAGACTTTATTAGCCAGCATTTTATATTGAGTTAGTATAGATTAGATAGTAACTAGTTTCTCCCCACAGAGTCAAAAGCCAATGAAAAATCAATATAAGTTTTAACCACTTTTATATTATTCTTGATGGAATTCTCCAGAATTGAATGTGTAGCATAGACAAATAGTTGAGTTATGTGTTTAAAGCCCACTAGATTTTTTACAATAAAATAGTGGCATATATTATCTGAATTTTAAAAAGTGGACATTACTAAAAACTGAAATATAAATGTTTTCTAAGATAATTTCCTCTTTGAAATAAGAGCGACCATGGACAATACTTTGGGTTTATTTCAATAAGAGTGTAGGTATGGAATGTTTTGGTATTTTTTTTAAAGTTTTAACTGTATTATGATATCTATATCTTTTTTTTAAAGATTTATTTATTAAAAAAAATTAAGATTTATTTATTTATGAATATAATCTGGGGTAGAGGCCAGGGGCGTGGGGTGGTGAGAGGCTTCACCAGAGACAGAGTGGGGAGCAGAACAGGCAGAATGATGGAAATACACTGCTGAGGGGAGTAGCAGGCGAGGCAGGAGAGGTCTGCAGCACCATGTGGGAATCTCCCCGGATGGGTGTCGAACTTGCGTCGCCACTGTCAATAGCTCCACAGCGCTGCACTTAACCGCTGTGCCACTAGGGAGGCCCTAAATTTAGGAGTCTTGGTAGTTATTCTTGAAAGTAAGAACTAGTGAGAAAGACATTACCTTGAAATACACATTTTGTAAATGTTCCTGAAAATAGTCTGGAAAAAAATATACTCCATATACCTACTTCACTTATTCAGATATGAAAATTTTATTTTTGATGCTTAAAGCTGATATTTAGCAGTTTGAGGAATCGCCATACAGCTTTCCATAGTGGTTGGACGAGTTCACATTCCCTCGTATAGAGGGGAAACTACACCTAAAGATATCTATATATATCAAGTTAAACAGGAAAATAAAAATGTGCCTAGGAGGTAGAAGACACCTGAGTGAAATGTTTAGTAATCCAAAGAATTGTCTGTGAGTACAAAATGATTGGGATATGTTTAGGGATGGTGTGTAAATTATCATCTGAAAGCAGGAGTAGTAAGATCCGTTTTTTTCAGAGTGAGAAAGCATCCAAGGACAATAAACCAAGTTTATTGTGCTCCACCAAGGGATTTGCTTTAGCCATTGAAATGTTATAGCCCAGAGATTCTATTATTTACAAATGTGCAATTGTGCTTGCTTATTTTGGTTTATTTTATTATACTCCCTTCCCATTCTCTCAAAGACACATACTTCAGGTAGCTTCAGGTTCTTATGAGAGAAATTAAAAGCAAAATATAAAATGAATGTTCAGCTTTAAATATCAGCTTTTTTTAATATATATATTTTTATTATTATTTATATATTTTACATTTTGTATTTCCCTTGGGTAACCCACCACCAATTCACCCGTGGTCCATCTCTATGGTCCCTGTGTCCTTTTCTACTCCATTTTGTGCCCTTATCCCCTCCTCCCCCCCGAGTGTCTCTCTCCTGTTTGGTTTCCCTATAATCCTGTTATTAGTGAAACCATTCAGTATTTTTCTCTTTCTTTCTGGCTTATTTCGCTGAGTATGATCCCCTCTAATTCCATCCATGTCGCTGCAAATTGCATGTGTTTATCTTCTTTGAATGCTGAATAGTATTCCATTGTGTATATGTACCACATCTTGATCCAGTCATCTATTTTTGGACATCTGGTTTGCTTCCATATCTTTGCTATTGTGAACAGTGCTACAATGAACATACAGGTGCATGTATCCTTTTGGATTAGTGTTTTTGTGTCCTTTGGGTAGATTCCCAAAAGTGGTATTGCTGGGTCATATGGAAGCTCCATTTTTAGCATTTTGAGGAATTGCCATACAGCCAATAAAGGACTGATAACAAAAATTTACAAGGAACTCACACAACTCAACAAAAACAAAGCCAATAATCCAGTCAAAAAATGGGCAGAAGAGCTAAAAAGTTACTTCTCCAAAGAAAAAAAGCAAGTGGCCAACAGGTACATAAAAAAATGCTCAACATCACTTATAACCAAGGAAATGCAAATCAAAACCACAATGAGATACCACCTCACACCTATGAGGATGGCACACATTAAAAATAAGGCAACAACAAATGCTGGAAAGGATGTGAAGAAAAAGGAACTCTTCTACACTGCTGGTGGGAATTCAAACTGGTCCAACCACTATGGAAAGCTGTATGGCGATTCCTCAAACTGCTAAATATCAGCTTTAAACATCAAAAATAAAATTTTCATATCTAAATAAGTTATGTATGAGATGATGAATGTCAACTAAACATATTGAGGTAGTCTTCACTTTATACGTCAATCAAACCATTATGCTATAAAACATATGTATATAGGATGAATATTGAATATTTCTTAATAAAACTGGAAAAAATCAATGAAATAAATTCTGTGATTGTACAAAAGGCAATGATTGAGAAAGTTAGCTTTTGTCAAGAGAAAGGGTTTATAATAATAAACATTTTCACTTTATACAGCAACATGAAAATTTGGCCAATGTAGGAATTATAATACATAAATTAGAAGGAAAGTGAATATGTCAGAAAAGGGATTTCTAAAAAAAAGAAAGAAGATTGCCAAAACCCTTTCAAGGTCAGAGGGAAAGTGGGGTGTTATGGACACGACAGTATCATGTTCCGCTGATCTGTGCTTTCTGGATGTCTAATAAGGGTCGAAACCTAGGTTTGGAAGAATAGGCGATAGGTCAAAAACATCCACCTGATTAGTGAATCTTAAAGTCCTGGGGGCCAGTGTGTTGCTTGCCTCATCTGGAGAATATGGTAAGCTTCCAGGAGAAGCCTCACATTCAGTATTCTCTGCAGCATCCCTGGAGAGCTAAGCTGCAGCACAGGACAGTGTGCAGACTGAGGGATAATCCAGAACCCCCAAATTTGCATGCTTTAGCAGAATCAGGCCATCCATGAGCACAAAGACAAAACATATTTAATGTGAAAGAGTTTTAATAGAATTAATGTCCATGGAAAGAGAAGAAAAGATAATAATTTCCTAATAAAACAACCAAACTTACTCATCCCCTCGTGTACAAATTCCCAGTCAAATAAGGTTGGCCAGAAGTGGGCCTGCTGAGGCATGCAGTGTTGCCACACTTTTCTAATGCACTTTCTGGAAGGAAACCATACAAAAGGGGCAAAATGGACCAGGAAAACCTGGAACAAAGGAGCAAAATCAAAGTATCAGTCAAGTTAATGGTGGCCATTATTAGCCATCCCACGTGTCTCTCCTCCACCTATCTCCTCCAAATCCAACAAGTCCCTGGTACAAGTTCAAAACCTAAAAGCAAGTGTGCACCTTCTTCACATGTGCCTCTCTCCCCACTTTATGTCCCAGAGCCCACCTGCAGTTCTAGAAATCCTGTTAGATCCCTTCACCTGGATGCTAAGATCCATCCCCTATATCCCGATAGCTAGTCCAAAGCAGCTGCATGTAAATGGGAGCTGGAAACCATGTACCTCCCCCTTTTATGGAGGTACCACTGCTACACAGACAAGGGGGGTTTCTGTTATGTAGCCTAAAATAATCTTTTGGTGTCTGTGATTTAAAGAAGTTATTATTTTTCCCATCTACCAACAAAGGGCAGAGTTTTGAAAGGAAAGGTACAAAGACAGAGATCAAAGATCTGAAAGATGAAGCTCCTGAAAGGTGGGAATTTTGAGATATGTAGGTTGCATATTCAGGAGGAATAAAGATTGGGGAATGTATAAAGTTCTAGTAAAGTCAATTATATCACCAATAGAGTCAGTATGGCAAGATTAATTGACAGGGAAAAATGTGGAAAAAATGTCAAAAATAAGGAGACTATGAGAACTATGTACCTATCTTGTGCAACCAAGGTACATAACCTCTTTGACCTGGAAATCAAATAAGTGGTGGAACTCTGGAAAGAAGAAGGTAGACACGTATGAATGATGTATATAGTTTTCTGACCTCTGTCATCACTGTGGGCCAAAGGCCACAGCAGTCTAAATGTTGCTGGCATAAACTTTTAACTTATTTATCTATTTGCTTTTCTAGTTTTACCAAGTTAAAAATATTAATAGGTTTTTAAAGATAATTTCTGTCACAATCTGAACACCCAGAAATCACCAGTCGGCTGGAAAGTAGGTGCCAATAGTATAGAAAGTTGAGGAGTGATGTTGCATCCATTGCAAAAGATAAAGCAAGGTAAAAATGAGAATCAATAGAAAATATAGTCAGTCCAAGAAAGTGGATTCACCAAATACTATGCTGGAAGTTATTGGTGAATGGGGAGGCAAGGATGAAGTACACCTGGCTAGGTTTGTTGAAGTTACACAGAAATTAATGTATACCTGTAAACTGAGCTCCATGTGATGGAAACCAGCTCTAGACTATGTCTTAAGAGCCATGTGTTGGATAACACAGCCTTCAGTTGGATAATTATGGGTCTCTAGGCCACTGGTTTTCAAAGCTTAGTCTACATAACCCACATAATCCACAGAACTGAGAATTGTACAAGGTATGTCTGCAAGGTTAAAGAAAGCACTAAGAAGTTGTTTGCTTTTTTATTTTATTGACATTTCACTCATGGTACAAGAGCAATGGTAGGTTAACAATGTTGCCTTAGCCAGATTTAAAATGTGACACATCAAGTTTTATACTCCCACTGATATTGTCTTCTTCACTACTACACATGCAAGATAAATATATAAGCAAACAAAACTCTAACGTACGATTGATCTTGATAGAGTAATAGTAAAATTATTAATTTTAATAAACCTTGACCAAACACTACATTTTTTAATATTCTACGTGCTATAATTAGAAGTCTTCGTAATGTAATTCTGCTACATACCTGCAAGGCTTCTTTAGAATACACATGTGCAATGTTTGAGATGAAATCTCAACTATGTTTTGTTGAAAAAACTTTTTTTAAAAAAATTAATTGACAGATGCACTATGATTATTCAGAGCTGAACATCTGGCAGACAGTTTTTTTCAAAAAAGAAATGAAAAGAATCTGTCACTTTAAAGAAAAAAATAACTGACAGTGTTGTTGTCCATGGCCATCACTTTCAGAATTTTCCTGTTTCATATATCCAGATTCATTATTTTTTTTCCAAAAGTGAACTTTAGGAAGTTTATAATCACCATTGTGTCATTAGCACCTTCAAGATACTTATACTTTTCGGATGATATAGACGGTGATATTAGTATCTGTGATATTTTAAATATACATTTTAGAACACAATGTGTCAGTCTTTGTAAAATGTGCATAATTCAATGAATCAATGCTTTCCGAATGACCGATGCATGATGTTACAAAATCATACATAAATAAAAAAATCATTTAAGGTACATGGATTTTAATGTAGCATATTACAGTTTTTTTTAAAATAGGGTTTCAGATACCGTATCACAACCAAACATTTAGCAACTGCCACTTGTTGACTTTGACACAGTACAAAAAAAGAGTATTTTTCAATCACCTGAAAAGGATAGTGAGACAGTCAGAGAAGTCTAACACTCAGATCTTGCAGTGTGGCATGTAATCAGCTGAGGAGATGTTGTACGACAAGGAGCCACTGCAGAAGGCAGGTTATCCTTGCTCTCAGAGAGCTATAACTCAACAATGTCTAAACAGTGTGAGTGTGGGAGATGGGTTATTTCTGTCCTCTTTGTTTCTCATTGGTGTAGCCATGACTTTTTAAAAAGTTACACTGATATCTGAGAATCTTCCTCCCAGATTCTTCTTTCCTTTTGTCCATTTTCCCTTCTTGAGAGTCAAACAAGTGTACATTCTAAATCTCCCTGACTTATTCTCTTTCCTCTTTTTTTCAAGGAGGGCTTCTCCAATAAGTATCTTGCGCTTCTATCATATTTACATAAAGAGTCTATTGTTGTTTAAGATCAATTAATAGATATTTCAACATATTTGGATCCAGTGCGTATTAGATTTCTGTTACTACTGTAACAGTTTACCATGGAGACAGCAACATAAGTTTATTGCCTCATGGTTCTAGATGTTTGAAGTCTAAAATGGGTCTTAGTGTTAAAAGCAAGGTGTCCACATTGCTGCGTCCCTTCTAGAAACTCTAGGAGATGATGTTCTACTTATGAATTTTTATATTTATTTTGAGTATCATAAGAAACCTAGTTAACTTTTCATTGTTTAATGGAATGAATGGGATATATGCATATAAGGATATGTATAGTTTTTCATATTTAATCATAACATTCAAAATATATCAATTTCAATTTTGGCATTAAACCAAGTAATCACAAACTATACTTCCATATAACCAACTATCCTTTCCATGCAAAACATTATTCAAGGGGTTACCAACAGGAGATGTCCTCATTATTTGGGTGGTGAAATTTATTGGTCAAATTAACATATAGCCCAGGAGAAAGAGAGGGAAATTGTCAGAAATTTGTTAAAGTTGATTTTTTTCTATTGTGATAAAATATGCATAAGATTTGCCATTTTATCATTTTCAAATGCACAATTCAATTCACTGGTATTAAGTGCATTCACATTGAACAGATATCACCACTATCCATATCCAGAACCTTTTCATCACCCTAGACCATTAAACAATAACACCCCATTACCCCCTGTTCCTGGCCACTGGGGATCACTACTTACTTTCAATCTGTGAATCTGAGTTAATTTTTGAAAAGGTCATTTCAAATATTAAAAAAAAAAAAATCAGATGCCTGAGGATGGAAGAAATCATGGAATATCCATCAAATATCTTGATTACCAGACCAGATGGTTACTGCCAGCACTCAGAAACTAGGGACTTGTTTGCTCCCATGTCTTTTGCATCCTGCTTTCAACCACTTCTGCACTAGCTCCTCATTAGCCACAGATATATTGCCTGACAGGTGGGGCGTGTCCCGCTGTCATGATGACAACTCTTCATCTTCCCATCCTGGGCATGATGTGCAAACTTCAGAACAGTTTGTTGGCTTATTTTAATTTTAACTCCTTCTACTTAGCTTCTAAACCTTCATCCACAGATGGGACAGTGGGGAACCCTTACTTTAGGTGAGCCTTGTGAGATGAGAAGGGAGTTATTTAGGTGTCTGTTCACCTGGTAAATTTCATGAAGATAATCATATTGTAGTGGACATTTACTCAGACTTGAGACAGGGAGTTGCAAATATCTAGAGCAATATTTACTGCCTCTGGGTATATTTCAAAACCCACAGGTTTTGTTGATGGTTTGGATGTGAAGTGTAAGAGCATGTACAAAGTAAAAATTGAATCTGAACTGTGTATGTGGATGGGGTTGATATCTTTAAGTTGGAAAAAATGAGAAAATTTAATTTGCAAATAGTTACTCCAGGATTGGGATTTTTAATGTATCTGGATGATGAGCTGAGAACAGCACAAGGAAACTGAGAGAAATGTGTAATAATAAAGATTATCCATGGAACGAAAGTGAATAGAGAGGAGTGAGTATCTGAAGTGTTTAGGAATAGTGATGAGAAAAGAAAAACAATGGTCTGTAGATTCTGATAGAATTAAAGAGTTGTAGAGGTAGTTATCAGAGTGGAATGATTAAAACTAATTACAGTGCGGGTTCAGTAATGAAAAAGACTTGGTTATTAGTGGACAACAAAATGCAACTTTTTGTTATTGCAAAACACTTACCCCAAATGAATAACTTAACTCATGAATTGTTTCCATCATAACAAACCCAAGTATGACTAGCTGAATCCCTGCTAGGCTCTCACAAGGCTCCAATCAAAATGGGCTTACCTATGAGTATACCTGAATGTTTATCTAGAACATAATCTACTTCTAAGCTTTTTCAGTTGATTTTGCAAATTCCATTTCTTTTTGGCTACAAATCTAGGGGCTCTGCACTTTTACTGGCTGTAGGCTGAAGGCTGTCCTCATGTCACCCAGCCCCTGCCACATGGTCCTCTCCAGCATGACTCTCTCATACCGATTTGCTAAAATGAATTATATTATACTGGTATGTAGTCAAGGAAGTAACATTCCATCACCTTTGCCTTATTCTATTAGTAAGTATGAACAAACAAGTCCAGTTTCCACCCTTAGTGAAGGTAGAGATAAACTCATAGTGAAGGTAGAGATAAAATCATATACAGTGTTGTAAGCCAATTTTAATGAAACAAGGTACACAACTCTGCTAATCATCAGCAAAATCCCAAACACCTGTTAGAATGGCTGTCATCAAAATGACAAGCGACAACAAGTAATTGGTGAGAATGTAAAGAAAAAGGAGTCCTTGAAAATTTTTATGGGAATGTAAATTTTAAGTGTTCAAGTCATTACTATCAATTTTCTCCTAGTTTCTTTTTCAGGAAGAAAAAAAAACACAATATTTTCAATAGAGAGAGTTGAAAATATTTTCAACTATTTGAAAATAGTTGCTTCATGGGAGCATTAAAACATTATATAAACTAGTAGTTTTACTTTGGATATCTATCTAAAGCACATAGTGGATTAAATATTTAAGATTTAGGCAGTATATTCAAATAATACATGCAAACAAATTAGGTCATTCAGATTATGCTGATGACTGTTCTACATTAGCAAACACTGATGTCTTTTTTATTGGCATTGTTCTTTGTGTATTACATATAATATAACTTAAATTTATGATAAACTCATGAGTTAAGTTCTGCTATTTTGACATTTTATAGATATAGAGACTGGTTTTGGAGAGGTTAAGTTGTAACCTCAAACTCATAAAGCTAATAAATTACACACTATAGACTGGATACTATTGTAGGTTGTTTGACTCAGTCTTCATTTTTAAAAATATGCAGTACAACATCACCAGTCTTTATCAATAGCTACTATTTTAAGTCATCTGCTCTCAGCACCTTTTATTTAGTACTACCAAAAGCTAATATTTAAGCCATAAATTAGTACCCACATTTCTACTTAATTTAACTCCATTGTTTCCTGATATAATTACTTAAAATCAAGAAAAACAGGAATTGATTTTCTCTTTTATTGATTCCGTATATGGCATTTTATTTAAAATTAAATTAGAATTTGATTCCCAAACATCTCACACCAGGCAGGTTCTGGATAATTACAATCTTTATCTCAGAAATTGGACTTGAGATTATATTCAGTTTGTACCTTGAGATTTTTACCATGAATCCACTAACTAGGCAAGCTAAAAATTAGCATATAAATGCACAATATTTAAAAATCATTAAGAATTGATTATTTACCTTACAAAATTGTTAGCATCTATTATTTTGGATATAAATACTAATTATTAGAAATCTATGTTGAAAATTATAGAAAAAATAATCTACAAAGGATATTATTTGAAGGATACATAAAACTAAAATTGTATTACATTATTTTGAAAAAATATAAAACAATTGAATGCACCTGTACATTCAAAAATTTAAAAAGGAAGAAGAGAATGTATATGCATATAAATATAGAATATATGTAGTACATACATAATAAGACAAAATCCCCCTTATATTCGATCAACTAAAAGTTGTTTTCTCCATAAAATGATCCAGAATTTATGATAACCCCAAATTTCTTATATACCTTAAATTGCAGTACTTTCTTCATAGATATTCAACAACTGTCTAGAGTTCAACAGATTCATACAACCGAAGAATGAAGAGAGGCTAATAAAACTGGAAACTCATTGAGCTTTAAAAGGTGTGACCATGGAGATAGAAGTGCAGTGTTTCAAACTGGCAGGCTAGTGTAAATCTATGCCATCACCTCTGGATATAGACCTGTCACAGATAAAAGTGTGGACCTAGGGAAGAAGAATCACTGACAGTAGTCTCAGTGGGAAAAGAAATTGTGTAAAAGGGAAAAAACCCTGTTCAATTAAAGAAATGGTGTGAACTTTTGTTCTGAAAGCATAAAGGAAAGCAATCACTTGATTATTTACTTGATACCCTCTATATTAGCTGTATGTAAATTGTATATGGTATGAGTTTAGGGAGAGTCTCCATGCCTGTGTTTTCTGAATCTGAAAACTTATTTAGTATAAAAATATGTTTGAGTACTAATTTTTCAAAAAACACTCTTTTCACCACTCTGCAGAAAACAGAATAAAGATTATTTTTCTTCATGGGCTAATTTTAAGTTACTAAATGGAATAAAAAATCTTACATTGATTACTTGCAGTTATAACTAAGCAAGAAAAAAAAACTGATTCTAGCACTTTACATTGAATAACAAAACTATAACATAAACTAGAAAGTTCCATATTGTAAAAATCAGTACTATAGGAAGTATTGCTTAGACTATTTTTTAAATAAAATATTCACTACAAAGAAAACTTTGTATTTTAATTTGTGGACATAAAAATATGCATTAAATTGATTTGTTTCCTGTTGTCACTGTTGCAACACACATAGTGGCTTAAGACAACACAAACTTATTTTATTACATTTCTGGAGGTCAGAAGTTCAAATAAGTTCCCATGCTGAATCCAAAATATCTGCAGGGCCATACTATTTCCATAGATGATAGGATATTTACGTTATATCTTTTCCAACTTCCAGAACTGATTCCTTACATTCATTGGTTCATGACCTCTTTTTCCATCTTCAAGACAATGGCATAGAACCTTCCAAACTTTCTCTGCTTCACTCTTCATGTTAGCTTTTATCTTATAGGGATCCTCAGAATTACATCAGTACCACCTGAATTATCTGGGATAACACACTGTTTCAAAGTCTTTAATCACATCTGCAAAGTCCCTGCTATTAACATTTTTACAGATTATTGATATTAGTACATGGACATCTTGGGACACCATTATTCAGCCTAATGTAAATGTTAAGCATCATTTAAACATTTATGATTTCTAAGTTCTAAATATCTCTAAGGATCTTAATAAGGTACTAAGAAAAATAAAAAATGCATATAGAAAATAGAAGCTATTATTTGCCCCATTTGTTTTGTTTTTCATATTAAATAATTTTTCATTCCTGTAAATATTTATATAAAATGGTTTGCTAATACAAACATTTCAATTAACAAATTAACAGCAATAAACAGTTATATAAAAGAAAATAAGTATGGAATGAAAATATATTTTATGGTGATCGTTATGCATAAGTGAAATGATGACCACATGAAAAAATAGTATTTTTTAGCGTATAATTTTTAAATTACTGTCAGGAAGTCATTGTCAAATGTTTAGACAACTAACAGCTAAAGTAATTATAGAAATCCTATTCGGTATCATGCCACGTGGTATACATTCATGCATGAAAGAATATGATTATAACTATTAGAAATATTTACAAAAAACACTGTATAATACACACATCAAAGTAATAGAATTGTGAAGACTCAAAAAAAAGAGAGTTATTTAATCACTTAATGATTGAGAGAATCTAATGTTTCTAGATACATTTTAATTACTTTATCAAAAAAGTCCTATCTGTCATTGATTAGCGTACATCCCAATATTTAAATTGGTGTTGAATTAATGTAATAAAGACATTAAAATACAAATAATCTTATTTGAAAAATGTACATTCTAAGTTATAGTACTAGTATAACTGGCAGGCTGTAAACCTCACATTTAGTGTCAAAATGGAGGAAAAAAGGTAAAGGCTACAATCCTCTTGCCTTATGTAACATCTTAAACAGCTTCATGATACATTTTATTTCCTTTTAGAATCTTTTTGTGAACATGATATTATTACAATTTATTAACTTACTTATTATTTAATGAGAAAATGCATTTGCCCCTACTCTGTATTTCCCTTCTATCTTATGGAAGGACGTATTGACTCAATGTAGCAAGAAATTGTAAGTTCCCTGAAGACAGAAACTTTTAGCTTGGACGGCACTACAAGCAGCAGTCACTGAGTCAATGCGTGATGAATTGATAAAGTTATTTTATAATCAAAGTTACTTAGATTTACTCTTAAACATTTCAGGGTACTTTTTCTGACTAATGTTACTTCTGAATCCTAAAGTTGACAAATCTCCACATAATAAATGGAGCAAATGCATTCATTGGAGTAAAAACTTCTTCAGTAATTCCTGAGCCTGAGGAAAAGCAAATATATCTTACAATTTTATCATACTATCAAATCACTTTAATGTGTCCATCACAACACAAGGTTCTGCAAATTTTCTGATCATAATAAGTAAATGCTGAATTATATGTGCAATTGATTTCAACACAGACACCATGTATCATTCGTCTGTGTTGAAATTCAAATTGATAATATCTTGATATATCGCCCTCTTCATATTAGCTCAATCAACATGCTAGTGCAGTACTCATTTACAGAAAACTGTATTACAAGACACAGTTGGAATAATATTCTAAAAGTGTGTATATGTGAAATAAGTAATAAAAGACTAGGAAAGAGAAAAATAAACTAGCTTTTGTCAACATCAGACAAAACAATCATTAATTTATTCAACAAATATGTATTGAGTTCTACCTTGTTGCTTAAGGAAATATATATCCAGATAACAAAAGAAAATAAAATGTAAAACCTATGTTTATGGCAATAAACTTTTCAGGGTAAATGATAGTATTTCTTGATGACTATATTACATACAAATACCTAAATTTTTGATGTGTAATATGCATTCAGGGGTAAATGTTTACATGTGGGACTGGATATATATGGAGTATGATGTGTATATGTGGGTGTGAGTGCAATTGTGTACCCTGTGTGTGTGTGGTTTTGTGGAAGTGAATATGGGGGATGCGATATGTGTGTATGGGATATATGGGGATGTATGGGGTAAGTGGGAATGTCATGTGTGTTTTGTGCACTTGTGTATAAAATTGGGTGTGTTTATAAGGAGTATGTTTGTGCCAGTGGTCCTTATCCACAAGGCATTTTTATCTCGTAGAGGATATATGGCAATATCTGGAATGATTTTGGGTTGTCACAACTGGAGAAGTATGTATTGATTTCTAACAGGTGGTGGTTAGTTACCCACTAAATGCTGTTTGAACACCTCCAAGACACATGGATAATAAAGAATTATCCAGAACAGGGTGGACCACCATAGTGCCTGAGAGAACTCTGTGTGTGTGTGTGTGTGTGTGTGTGTGTGTGTGTGTGTGTGTGAGATGATTTTTAACAATGATGTTGTAAAACTTGCACAGAGTAAGAAATCAGTAACCTTTCCTGTGTTTTTCTTCTTCATGTCATAAACAAAACCTCAGACACTCTCATGACTTGACTTTGCCTTACTGGTATCCAAAAGTCCACAGAATTTCTCCCTTTTCTTGCCTGACAAAGTATCTACTAAGAAACATTTAGCATCTACTTACTATGGATATAAAACATAATCTTTTCCCAAAACCGTTAGCAAACTCTAGCCTAACAAAAAGAATTTTTATAGACTCTCATTTAAGCTACTGAAATGAACCCATTCTATTTTTGTTAACAACAAAAAAATAAGTAATGCCTATTCAAGACTAAATCTCTGAAAATACTCAGTTTATTATTTGTTCCATCAGTGCATAAATAATTGAATCCACTTTATGTTTGAAATCTATGTACACTGACTGTGGCTTATTCAGTAGATCAAAATGTAAACTTTATTTGTACCTTATCTTATCCATAGTACATGGAAGCTTTTCTATTATCAAAAGTCCTGTCATTCACTAATTACATCTGCTTATTTCCAGGAAAGTTCTCCTTTTCCAGCCACATTACACACTATGTACTAGGTAGATGATTTTTAATGCCACACCTTTCATTATGGTTTCTATTTTTTCTGTTTCCACCATTTTTCAGCCTCGTTCTGGCAGGAGAAAGGGTGACACGATATCTCTAATTCATTACAGTATTTGTCTGGGGGCGCTTTTCTGATTGAAATGACACTAAATCCACTGGAAAGAAGAAAATGTGGACTTGAGGATATAACCCACATAGTTGTGATCAAACCCTTGACTCTGTTACTACAGCTGTCAAAATAAACTGACACGAAATATGAAAAAGTTATTTTTGACTGCCAGATTCAATCCTATAACTCTCACACAATATTTTGTGTTCATTATATAAAAAATGCTTACGTGTTTTGCCATAAAATTGTAAAATGCTTAGTATAAAGGGATTGTGTACATATTTTAGACAAACATGTTTATACAATGTGCAAGTTTATTGGCACAAGGGCATACATGCTACAATCTCATCAATAAAGTTATATATGGCAATCTTTATAGAGTTTATTTTTAAAGCACATATGTATAGTAGCTATGTGCTGTCATTTTCCCTCCTGAAATAGTGAAAACAGAATGTCACAGCTGTTATGTATTATTACTGTACATTATTCTATATAGAAAGTACTCTTTGTCTCTGCAGAAGAATACTCACTGCATGCCTTTTGGGGGATTCAGAGGAATCCCAATTTACTTATTTTGCACTTTCACTTCTGTAATGGGATCCAACTGGAAATGCAACCATTTGTGTAGCTTTATATCCATTTTCTAAAAAAAGTTACTACAAAAAAACAGATGCTATAAATAAATCATTTGCTATACTGAGTTTGCATAGTTGTTTTTTGGACTGTTAAAAAGCTAGTTTTCTTCTCTTTAAACATTTCACAGAAGCTTTAAAATGGTATCAGAGAGAATGAACCATCAGACTAATCTGCCTGTGGACTAATCTTTAATACATTATTATCTGTCTAGCTTTTCATTTTGATAAACAAGGCAACCCAGAAGACACCAGAGCCATTTTCTCTTGAGGTTAGAACTGCACGTTGCTGCTTCCTTGATAAGCAAATATTCACTGCTCAGAAAGACACACTGACATAGTTTTTGAGATTAACTAGGATGAGACAAATTTGTTTGTCTTCTATTGAAGTTTCCAGATTTAAGATTGTTGAGATTAACTAGGATGAGGCAAATTTGTTTGTCTTTTATTGAAGTTTCCAGATTTAAGACTGTTTCATCCTTATGAAATTTGATATAAATATAGAATAGCAATTATCCCATTCAGTGAGGATATGATTTTGGAATATGCAGTAGCTGTTTAAGAATGTCAGGTGACATGAAAAAATTACTTTTAGATAGCAATTTGCAATGGTAGAATTAGGGAATTCTTGTATTCCTATCTTAGTAACAACTGTTTTTATTCCATTCATTAACGTTTTCATGGATGATAAAGAAGCCAGGGCTCCATGCTCTACATGAAGTTTATTCACCTGTTCTTTAAGGTTTCCTATTTTGCTCATTCTCAGATTCTGGAACCATATTTTATTGATAGGATAAATACAGCCCGAATTGCTCTAAATGTAGCAAATTTGGTGGTACACTTGCTAGTCAATACTGAAAACTAAGCGTGTTACCAAGAACTCTTTAAATTAAGCCATTTAATTTCCAATTGAGGTTATAAGTATTAAGAAAAGATATTTCCTTTCTATTAATAATGTATCTAGATTAATATTTGAAGAAAAGTGTTATTAAAGAGTTAAATTGCATTTAGTACATATTTAAATATTTAATGAGTACAAGATTAATAAAAGCATGAGGATACAAAATGATGAAGGTCATTTTCATATATTTTGGGAAAAGTAGAAAAAAATTAAAGGTGTCAAAAGTTTTAACTATGATATATAATCACTACCAGGCAATCACTGGTAGCTATCCAATAAAGTACATGCTATAAAATGTATTTTAAAAAAATCTTAAAATCTAAATCTGTAGATATAGCCGTGATTAATTGTTTAGCTGTGATTAATTTTAAATCTAGAAATACATCTAGAAAATTTATTTCCTAAACTACGGATTAAAGAGAGAGCAAGGATAAGTGGACTAATTCACTTTCAAACATACTGTGTACTTTGTGTAGAGCAATCTTGGGCATATCACATTTTCTACATTTCCACTTACACCTAAAGTACAAGAAGTAATGCTGACCTCCCTTGATATTTGTAATGACATACTAAGCACATTTGTTTTAAAAAATATTAGATACTGAAAAGTCTCACAATTTTAACAAGCATTTATTAAATATAAGTTACATACCAGAAATGGTGCAACATGCTGAGAGGCACAGTTAAATTGAAAGTAGTTTTTCTTTTCAAGTGAGGTTACATACTAGTGAGAATGAGAGATCTTGTCATACATTTAATAGAATATGCTAAATACTAAACCATGAGAAGTTAAATAAATCATCACTGTGTTTCCATTGCATTTAAAAATCACTGCAAAAGTATGATCCTTACCTTAAAAGAGTTTAGTATCAAGTTTAAATGTTGGCCCAAATATTTATCATTTCCTGTTCATTTAATTCCTTCAACCTAGAGAAAGTCTTTCAGGTTTTTTTATTTATTTTTCCTAGTGAAAGTCATAAAATAGTGACTTTTCATCCCTTTCTGTTTAGATTGTTTTTATTTCATGTTCATTCTTAGAGTTGTCATAGCCATATTTCTAGATAGAAATCTACAGAATTAAATATTTATAATAGTGTTCTCTTACATAAAACAGACTTTTCTCTGGCTCATTTCTGTATTTTCTCTTAGATTTTGGTGTTTAGTACTTTGAAACTTGATGTGCCCAAATACGGTTTTCTTTGTGTTTATATTTTTTAGGGCTTGATAACCTTCAAGAATCTGCTAATTCAGGTCCTCTCTTATGGTATAGGGGAAAATCTCAGCACTAACACCACCATGGCCTGAATTGGATCCCCAGTCAGTGAGCTAACCCACATATAGTGCTGTGGACCTCTCCTGTCCTGCCGGCTGCTCCCCTCAGCAGTGTATTTCAGTGGACCTGCCTGTTCTGCCCCCCCTATCTCTGGTGAATTCTCTCACCCGCCCTCCCTCCTCCGCTGCACCTCTGGTCTGCACCCCGTTCTTCTATGCAAAATACAAATCTTACAATAAAGGGATATATTTTTTTAAATAGATTCTGCTAATTTAAATCCTCAGCATATTGCAAAAGTTCCAGTCAAGTTCTAAAAATATATTTCCCCCCAATATCTCTTTCTTAGCCATTCTATTATATATATGATTATATATGCATATATTATACTATACATGTTAAAATATAATATCAAATAGATATGATAGTTTTCATTAATTACTGAGGCAGTTTATATTTTACATATTTTTTATTGATATAGCTATAGGCTATTGATTCTTACCTTCACTGTGATTTCACTTCTGCTCTTTAGCCTGTCCAGTGAATGGTTCTAGAACAGAGATTAGAATTTCCAGTTCGAGAATTTCCATTCATTTAGAGTTCATATTTCTATGCTGCTATTTCTTTTCATTTAATATTAGCATATATTAATCTACTAATCCCAATATTCTGAGTTAGCACAAATTCAGTCTCCATAGAATGTCTTTGTTCTTAAGAATTTGCCATATTTTCCTCTTTCTTTGGATGTTTAGTGATTGTGTATTATTTCCTGTATATTTTAAGTTTATGTATTCCTTTAGAGAGTCTCTCCCCCAAGACATTTTCTGTCTTGTAGTATCAGGCAGTTTAATTGGTGGGACTGAAACTGTCAAACTTCTCTTGAGTAGCACAGATATCTGTTCATTTCTTTGATGTGAACTAAGTAGACAGCTTGAAAGCAAGTAAACACTGCCGAGAAATCACTCAGGTTTTTTGGATTTGGAAAGAACTTATTTTCAGACTAACTTTCAATGGCTTTCTCCTTTCTGTATCTCCCTACTTATCCAGTTTTCAATGATTTGTGGTTGATCTGAACTGAACGTTTTCCTCCGGTTCTTTAGGGCAGAGACACTGTGGATTTCCTACTGAAATTTTAACCATGTAGGATAGTTTATATAGTAGTCAGTGGCCTGTAAGACTAAAGGCTATGAAAATAGAAAACTCACTCAACATTATTCCCTTATTCCAAATACTTCTAGGATATGATTATACTTGGTTCATTCTAGTGAGGTCAAGTAGTAGCTCTTTTTGCATTTTGTTCAGCTTATAGTTATAAGAAGGATGAATTTCCACATAGTATCTTTACTCAAATGGAATTTGAAGTCACTCAGAACCATAATTACAGATACTACTTTTTCTTTCTGAGATGATAAAATAATATTCAAAATGTTACCAGAAAACATTAAATTATTTTTATAGCACTCAAAGTATTGTCTCCAAAGCACTCATTTTGAAAATCAAATTCCTTGATAGAGTAATGTCATACTCACTGTCCTCCCGGAATTTACTTAGAGTAAAAGAACTACCAGTTTCAAATAATATTCCTATCAAGAGGGAAAAAAATGAAAAAACAGCTGTCTCACTGGGAAATATGTACTAAAGTAAAAAGATCCTAGGAGTTTGTACATATTTCTTTAAACTTTGAGCTGGCTAGAGAGTTCTTATTTATTTTGTTGATATTCCTGCCTGAAGTAATATGATGTCCCAGCCTAGACTTTTTGTTTATTTCACCTTCGTATTCAATCAGAAATAATACATATTTGTATATATATGTGTGTGTGTGTAGATATACATGTAAACACATGGATATACCTGAGTGTGTGTATACAATTGTATGTATATGTGTATAATATAATCATATATCAATATGATTTCATTGGACCTTCAGCTATTAAAATACCTCAGAACTCCTGATAAAAATCTATTTCTTGTGTATTACATGGTTGCTTTGACCATGGTAGACTACCTCTGAGAAATTTTCCTGAGTTTTATTTTTCATAAGTTATTTTTTTGTTGTTGAAAATACATAGCAAAAAAAAAAAAAAGAACAAATCATGAATATAGAAATACACAAATGATTTAAAGTAAACAAACCTGTGTGCCTTCACCAGAACCCAGATACATAGCACAGGCATTCCAGAAGTTTCCTCATTCAAACACAATAAATGTTCCAATAATCTTTCTCAGCAGTAACCATTATTCTGATTTCTAATACCAGATTAGTTTGTCTTGTTTGGATACTTTATATAAATGGATTCAAAATATTAGGTATTAATGTGTATTTAAATTCATCACTCAACAACTTTGTGAAATATATCCTTGTTTCATTGCCATGTTTTCCATTGTATGAACAGTGCTCAAAAAAATGTATTTACTCTACTATTGATGAATAGTTGTGTTTATATGTTTGCTTTTAAGCATAGCAAATTGTTTACCAGGTTTGAATCTTAAGAGTACTAATTTCCACAGAGTGGGAAGCTTCACTTATACTTCAATTTAATTGCATATACTGCAATGTTAATTTATTAGGGGGAATCCACATTACAATATAAACATATTGTCCAATTCAAATGGCAGCAAAGAGATTATTAACCTCTTGAAAGACTTGGGAGACTGGGAAACCTGAGCCTGGTGAGCCCATCTGGAGATTTCCTTGTAGCTGTCCATCTGCAGGGATGGGAAGTTACTTCAAGAGAGAGGTCACAGCTCTCTAGCCAACACCTGGTGAAGGCTTCAGGACTTCAGGCCAGGAGTCCATAAGCATCTCAAATTGGTTCCTATATTTATACCACTTTTCAGAGATAAAGTATCAGATGCAGCTGTTAATTTTAATTCAGGCAGGGCCGCTCAGAAGTCAGGTTTTATCTATTCTTGCCTTTTGCTTATCGGTATCTTCACAAGTGTTTACTTTTAATTGAAATTTTGTCTATCTCAGTTGCCCCATTCATATCCATGAATATGTCAGTTCAATTCACATGACACACAGTTATGAATATTTTGTAATGTTATTTAGTATAAATATTTACCAAATTCCTCTTATAGTGAAAAAACCAGACTGTGAATATATTGAGCTTTAGCTGATAGTGACAAATAATTTTCAAAGTATGTTTTCTACTTACCCTCTCACAAGCAATGTTCAACAATGATTTTTACTGAAATTTCTTTCCCCATTATCCCAGTTTTCTCAGAAGAGTCTTTCTAGATCAGGTTTTCTTTAACTTTAAATTAAGAATTTGTATCACCAACAAAAAAAGACAAGCAGACTCAAGCTGTCCTCTTCCTGACTGATCCTTCTCATGAAATATTATCTCAAGAGACAACACATCATTTCTGTATAAAAAATGAAATGGATATGTCATGTAGGAGGGAGCTGTCAAGCAGGAAAAATGCAGAGAAGCTTCATCTCCCAGTGCCTTGCCAGTTTTTTTTTTTTTTTAATTCCTACAATAAGCAGGATTTGTTTTAAGGTCTTAGTAAATGTATAAAAATATTAAAGAATTAAAAAATAATTATTTTCTTAACAGTAAAAAATGAAAGCTCTTTGTCTTTTATGTACAGTTTACCTAACACTTGATTACAGCAGAATCTTGAAATCATAGTTAAATTTTTGCTTATTCAAAAAAAATAGGTATTTTGTATGTTTTTTTTTTAAGATTTATTTATTTATACATACAAGCTGGGGTACAGGCCAGAGGCGTGGGGTGGTGAGAGGGTTCACCAGAGACAGAGTGGGGAGCAGAACAGGCAGATCAGAAATACATTGCAGAGGGGAGCAGCGGGCGATGCAGGAGAGGTCTGCCGTGCCATGTGGGATTCTCCCTGGCTGGGCGTCGAACTCGAATAGTGCGCTGCAGACAGCTCCACAGCGCAGCGCTCAACTGCTGCGCCACCAGGGAGGCCCCTATTTTGTATAAGTTTTGATGTGTTGTTTATCTTCATGGAACTATTCTCAGCACTTTGTTGTTTATTCTTGAGCAAACTTTAGTCTCCTCTGAATACTCTTTCCTACATTTCAGTACGTTCTCTCAATCTTTACATGGACCAATTTTACCATCAATTCCTTATCAGTTTACTCATAATTCCCCACCCTATTCTCTCCTCACCTTTGCTACCTGACCAAATTTCCTATGATATTGATCAAGATTGCCTTGTCCTGCCTTCAGCAAGAAACCCTTTAGATCAGTTTAAAAAAGAATCACCCCACCCTCTTAGTAATTTCCATCCACCAGATTCCACCCATCTTGCCCTTTGGCTATCAGTCTCTACTTTCCTTGTTATATTCAAATTTGAGCCCAATTCTATACTGAGATCTCTTTTCCTCTACTACAAGAGACTTAATTAAAACCTTTTTTTTTTCTTTTCTGTACAGCTGTAACTTTTTTTTTTGTTTCAACGCAAGTCAGAGTTTTTAAGAGTGAGACAAGATTTTGCACAGTTTCATTTTAGCTTCAATAGTGTTATAGTTGTGAAAAGCTGACATCAATAAAGGTGTTTTTTACGACAGGGCCAGAGAGTTATTACAGAGAAATTACATTACCTGTATCCTTTAACTGGGCCAAAAGCAATTATTTTAAGAACCCATCAAGCAACAATAGTTTGAGAATTCATCCAAAAAGAAATGTTAATTATGTACTTTTGGGTGAAAGACAGAATGTCAAGTTCTTTAATCCTTTCTAGAGAATCTGAAACCAATTATATATCGAGAGAACAGGTTAAGCTTGTTAACACTCATCAACTTTACATACCTTATCTTCTTATTTTCCTCCCACAAAAACCCTTGACTTTATCCCTCTATTGAGCGCATTTTAGATATTCTGTGTATCCTGATTTGCAAATTGTGGAACCCAAATATGTGTATTTTATCTTTTTAATCACCTCCTGAATTTTTAGTTTGACATGGTACCTATAAAGCAACTCAAGATCTCGAGACTTTAAAACAACAAATAGTTACTTCTTGGTCATGTAACATGAAATCTGTGGAAAATTTCAGATATGTTGGGCCCAACTGGGCTTGCTTTGGCTTCATGTCTCCTTATTACCAAACCTAGAATGCAGGACTAGGGGTAGAAATGGGGGGGGGGGGAAGAAAAAAATATATATGGTCTGCTCAGTTAATCTTTTAAGATCACAAGATTGGGGAATAGATTTAAAAATCCTGCCTTGGAATTAAAAAAAAAAAAGACTAAATAATTAGAAAGTCTCTTCCCTTCTTATGTGAATTTGTATATCTAAAGGTGGGAAAAGGAAAAAAAAAGAGCCATTGAGGCAGTCATTTATATTCCCCCAAAAGGTAAATTACTCTGGGAAGAAGTTACTATTAAGAACATGTTTATTTCTCCCTTTGTCAAAAGGGGAGGAGGTACTACTGTCTTACTTCAGTGGAATCTGCCAGATTCCTAATTTCAGGGCTCCATTCCTATGGTATAAGAAATCCATTAAGCACTTGCTAACTTACCTAGTTCTCATCCCATGGCCCTGAAGAGAGAGGCATTGGGATGTGGTCAAGTTCTGCAATTATCCCTGTAAGTGTAAACAATCTGTAATTGCTCCAGAAAAAAAAATGTGTTTATTTTCAGGATAATACATATAAATATAAACACTAAAAACTTACCGGTACCAACTGCTCTTATAATAAAAAGAAGAAGCAAAGAGTTGTACAAATATATATATATATATAAATGGTCTCTCAAAGCTTCTGCTTAGAACATTTGTGGGTTTGCTAAACTTAAGCGGCCTGTTCGCCCACCATTCCTGTTACCTGAAGGTCTGCACTCCTATACAAGGTCAGCACTGCCCCGTCAATCAGTTATAGCCAAACCTTACAAGGTGCCTTTCAAATCAATCAAGAGCAGAAAGCTAGATCACTCCCAGAAGGCTTTGCATCACAAGGTATGACCAGGAATGCCCGAGGACTGATGACTGATGCATAAAACATACTCCGGACTTACACATCATGAGATATGACCCAAATGTCTGGGGGGCTGAGGACTGTGTATGACAAGGGATCCCAGAAGCTGATCAGTGGAACGCCTTGTTGATAAGATTGAAACCATGGCAGGCATCTAGGGTTTGATCTCAATTAAAATACCGAGTCATCAAGCAGATGAGAAGTGCCTGGGGGGCAGACTCACAATCCCTGCTACTGTAGAAGACAGAGCACATTTTCTAATTTCACCCTCCCTTTTCTTTTTGTCCTCCTTCCCCTTACACCTGATGCTGTATGATTATTGGCCAGGATCATGCTCATTGAGCAGCATCCTGCATTGTGTAGCCTGCTCCACAACTCCTGTTTGTCAGCGCGGTGTCGTCAACGCAACACTTACTTTCAATTACGCTTGCATTCTAATGACCTAGGCAGGTTACATGTCCTGTTATAAAGTCTGGGGTCAGAGAAGCAGGGCATGGAGGGGAGGAAATGCACATTTTGAGAAAATAGTATAACGAGGTGGTCCCAGGAGAAAGGGGAGGTTCCAGGTATTCTGCCCCACCCAAGGGAGGGTGGAGCTGAGCAGGGAGGAGAAGAAGCTGGAGAGGAGACTGAGAAGGAAGGAAAAAGGATGAAGAGCCAGAAGATGAACTGGAGGAGACACATGGAGCAGAGGGACGGGTGAAGAAGCTGCACTTACTTTTGGGTCCTGGGCCAGTTGAAAGATATGAGGGTGAGAGATCCACGGGGAGATTTAGCAATGACAACTTTTATCTCGATTTTGCTCCTTCTCTCCAAGCAATGCCGGGCCCCCTCTGCCCCTTTCTTATGGGTCCCCACCAGAAGGCGCCTTAGACTTGTGACAGGTTTCCAGGCCTCTGGCCCTGCTTTGGGCAAACCCTGTTTGGACATTGACCCAGGAGGGAACGGGTAACTTTGGGTGCTTGATTTGAAAAGTATATGCTTTGTCTTTTCTTTGTGGCACACTATTTAAAGTTCCTTTCCACTGACGACATTATGCACTAGAGTATGTTTTGTCTTATTGTAGCAGATGGCAGAACCTACTCAACAACGGGCAGGTTTGGGGGTTTGGGTGTGCCCCGCTCCCTGTCCTGTAACAGTAGTACAGTCCACCATATTCTGCTGGTCTCAAATATTTGCCACTTTCCTGCTGACAAATTATACTTATCCCTTTTCAAAACATCTCCCCAAGGTTTTATACAATCATAACATTAACAAATCATCACATCAGAACAAAAGTTGTGATGAAAATCAAGTATATATCTAAGTCATTTCTGAAATTAGTGTTTCTTGATTCAGAAAACCAAGAACAAAAAATAAAAGCACTCATTTGCTTCACTTGATATCTACAATGGAAAATAGAGGCAGGAGGACAACAATAAATTGTTACATTAAGAAAGGTGCATGATGGGAATCACATAGGCAATCTTTGACTCACGAAAATTTTGAAATTTAGCCAGAGTGACAAATGTGGAAAAGTCATTCTGTTCCTCAGGTGATTTTTGATTGGCTCTTGGTTTTGCTCCCCGAGGGTAGATATTCTGTTCTTTGCTCCTCATAGAATTTTGAATAAATGTTGGCTACACATATTAAATCCTTCTTTTCCTCCATTCTCCCTGGCCACATTTGAAAAGGGAGTTAGGGAATACCTGCTTTAGCAGCTGTGCTGCTGCTTCTGCATGCTTCCTGCCAAAGATTGTTGCTGTCTGTAGTGTCATTTCATATTTCCTTGAGTCAGAGTCTCTTTTAAACCACACCAGAGAGAATTTTAATAAAAGTGGCTCTTAAAATACATTAGTGCTTAGAATACATTCGGCATCAGTTGTAAACAGCCAAACCCAAAATTCCTTTGAAAGTCTCTCTCCTAAGTTAATTAGAGAAACTGCATTTACCAGGCTTTCAAAGGATCCACAGCACCATTTACCTGGGCCATTTTTTTAAAGATGTATTTTATTTATTTACACATAGAGAAATTGGGGTGTAGGGTGGCAGGGAGGGGCAGGAGAGGATTCACCAGAGATAGAGTGCAGAGCAGAGCAGGTGGATTTACTGAAATATACTGCTGAGGGGAGCATCAGGTGAGACAGGAAAGGTCTGCTGTGCCATATATGGGTGAGGTCCCTGGCTGGGGATCAAACTCCGGCTGCAGTGGTGATAGCGCTGCAACTTAACCCCTGGGCCTGTATCTGACCATTTTATTTAACTAAAAATATGTATTAGGGTCACTTTAAACAAAGGTTTTTGAAGAATGACCTGAAGGTCGTGTCCTTGATCTGGCCTTGGCTCCTATGTCGTGTCTTAATTTAGCATGTTGGAAAAATAATCTTTTAGAAAAGAAATATTATCGCAGTCATTGTACTTAAACATGAGTATGCATTAAAAGTATGCAGAACATTGGAAGGTTTCTATATTAGCATATTATACTGTACTAAGCATTTATCTAGAAAGTTAAATTCTTCTTTGGATTTTCAGGTGTTCTTTACACCAAGTTTCATAGGCAAATATTTTCACAACAATTTTGAATTTAATTAAAATCTCAAAATTTTGTAATGTCATATCTAATCCTTTGAAGTGAGTTATTTTACTAAGAAATAAATTGGAAAAAATGTTTAAAAATAGAACTGTTTACAGATATACAAATTCTGGACATGCAATCATTATAAAAAATCGCCTCCTAGGACTTACTTAAAACCAGGAGCAATTTGCCTCTTGCTCCTTGACAAGTCCAATGGATTTTCTTTTTTTTTTTTTTTTAAGATTTATTTATTTATACATACAAGCTGGCGTACAGACCAGAGGTGTGGGGCGGCGAGAGGGTTCACCAGAGACAGAGCAGGGAGCAGAACAGGCAGATCAGAAATACACTGCTGAGGGGAGCAGCAGGTGAGGCAGGAGAGGTCTGCAGCACCATGTGGGAATCTCCCCGGCCGGGCGTCGAACTCGCATCGCTGCTGCCGACAGCTCCACAGCGCAGCACTTAACCGCTGCGCCACCAGGGAGGCCCACTAATGGATTTTCTAAGAGAGTTTGGCTAAGTCAATCCTATAACAAACCCCAGACTGTAGAACTGAGGCTACCAGAGAGGGAGGCACAGGAAAGAGGAGAGACTGGGGAGGGGCATAGTGGACTATGGTGGAGGACTATAGGCACTTTGGTGCTACGTGTTGTGGAGTAACAACATTCGGAAGGGTAGAACTTATACGTCTAAATCATACATAACATTATAAATAAATGCTACCTCAATATTAAAAAATGAACCTCCCCCCCAAAAAAAAAATGGGAGATTTTTCCCCTGTTCTGGATTTTCTGAATAAAAGGTGCTTACTGATAATCTGAAATATTTTGTAATTTATGATAAATTTCAATAAAACAGAGCAATTTCCCTTTCTTTTTCTGTCAGTTGCTGGTTTCAAAGAATTAGAAGCAATCTGGCTGCTTGCTTTCACCATGCAGGAGCTGATAAATTCTGAATGGTTGCAGGTAGGAAAATTCCAGGTTAGTGTCCTGGCTGTCAAATTTCTTTTACAACGACAAAAAGATATTTAGGGGTAAGTTTAAAACAATAGATAAGTATGGCTTAAAAGGCATTTCTTGTCTCCTTAATTTTGGTCATCTTTCTGCTTCATTGACTTGGACTAGATATGTATTATTTCTCATATTTTTGTCTGTTTTGTAAAAGTATTTCCTCCCAGTATCCGGCAGATATAACAACATCTTAATTTCCTATACTGTTGTTAACCATGCAGGTGTGGTAAAATCTCAAGGTTATTCCAATGTCATGTGGGGAGTAGTCAGATACAAAAAAAAATTCTTTGGAGTTAATATCAGTTACCCAGAATTCTCAATAGTTGGTTCAAAAATGATTAAACATGTTGTAATATTCTCTTTTCCAAATAATAAAATAAAATTTACAAATGGAAAGGGTAGGTAAAATATCAATTATTAAAAGATTAGCTATTAAATTAATAACCATATTCAATCACTAAAGTAGAATATGTATGAAGTTGGGAAAGTAATTAAAACTCCAGTGCAGGCAATGTGGTAGCATTGAAAAAAAAAAAGTACTTGTTTTAGAAGAAGATAGTTCTTATTATGTAGCTTAAAATGATGTTTATGCAATGATATTTATCTACCTCAAGAGTGCATATTGGTAATTAGACTGCAGATTTCATATAGGAAGCATTACTCATATGTTAAGCTGATTTCTTATTTTTCTCTATCCCTTGAGTGACATTAGTGTGTGAGAATGTGATACACTATTTACAAATCTACCCTTTAACCACCAGCATGCATATAAATAGTCTCCTGAGTGCCTGCATTCTGATGATTTTTTTTCTCAAATTTATATAAAATTTTCATATTTGAATCTTGCATATATAAATACTCACTGAAAGCAGACAGGATTGTGAGAATATAAAACCTAAACTAGTTTTACCCCTTAGCAAGATCGGCTATCTATTTCAAAGTGATTTCTTTATTGCAGCAGGTTGAGTCAAAGAATAATGACACCCAGGCTTCTTACAATTCCACTTCAGATTTATAGAGAATTTCTTCTGGTTCTGAGAAGCAAACATTGGTTATAATTTCCATTTACTTACATGAAAAATAATGCTCTTTGCAATATTACTAACAGAACATTTCACTTTTTTAAATTTAGTTTAAATCTGTACCTTTAGAAATCTCCAAAGGGCCCAAAAACATTCTTATTCATAATTGGCACTATACTCCCTTTAAAGATTTCTGGAACTTTTCACTTATCTTCTAAGATGTCATGACCCTAACCATTTTATCAGAGCAACAGAAACTGTTTCCACACTTGTGCTATTTAAGATGTCCTTACATTCTCTCATATGATCATAGTTTTTGAATCAACAATGTTACATAGTTTCAATGAAAGCAGGGGAAAAGATCATTATTTTAACTTCTGTGCAAAGGTCAAACCTGCTTTAAGCAGAAGGGAATATAATAACTTCAAAGTCTCAAGGACAAATAACTGTCTACCTTTTTATATACAAGAAAAATCTTTAAGAAACAAGGTAGAAATTTTGGGTTTAACAAAAACTAGTGGATTTCCTAGACTCTCTAAAGGGACTTCCAAAAGGAAAGAGATCCCAGAAATAAAGTTAAAGAAAAAAAAATCTCTACAAAAGAAAACATTGAAAAGATAGGTAATTATTTTTTTTAAAAAGCTAAAAGTAACATTGTATTTGAAAGTTTAAACATTTAGAACTAATATAACATAGATTAGAGACTGGATCACAATTTATTATTACTGAATTTACACATATTCTTGAGACCCTCTCTAACATATTTTGGCAAATCTGGCCTATAGACTATTTGTATGTGGCCCAGAATATAAGAATGTTTTTTCCATTTTTTTAATGTTTGAACAGAAATCAAAACAATAACATTTCATGATACGTAAAATTTATATATAATTCAAGCAGACACAAATACAATTTTATTGGGACACAGAACACTCATTCTTTGAAGTTTTGTTTGTGGCTATTTTTATGTTATATCAGAGTTGATACAACCAAGATAGTGTGGCTACAAAATCTGAAATATTTACACAATGACCTTTAACAGAACAGTTTTTCAATCCCTGTTCTATAATCCCAGGCTTATTTAGTGGTATTTGTGACAAAATTCTGAATTCTGGCTAATTCAGGCATGATCAGCATGCAATGTTTTCAACATATGAGGAGTGTAGCAAAAACACTGCCTGAGGAAAATTTATCATAATAAATACATAAAATTAAAATGAAGGTAACTTTAAGATAAATAGCCTAAGCTTTCACTGTGAGAAATTATAAAAAAAAAAAGAGAGACTGCTAAGCCTAAAGCAAGTAGAAACTACAAAGAAATAAAAAATAGAGCAGCCATCAATGAAATTGAAAACAGTAATATAATGGAGGAAATTAGCATAACCAAAATTTAGTTATTTCATAAGATCAATGAAAGTGATAAACCTCTAGTGAAGCTAATCAAGAAAAGAGAAAGAAGAAAAAAATGAACAAATCTTGGAACACAAAAATAAAATAAATGGGAAAAAAATCTAAACAGACACCTCATTATAAAATATGTACAGATAGGGCCTTCCGGGTGGCACAGTAGTTAGGAGCTGCACTGTGGAGCTGTCAGCAGCAGCGACATGTGTTTGACATCCGGCTGGGAAGATTCCCACATGGCGTGGCAGACCTCTCCTGCCTTGCCCGCTACTCCCCTCAGCAGTGTATTTCCTTCGATCTGCCTGTTCTGCTCCCCACTCTGTCTCTGATGAACCCTCTCGCCACCCTATGCCTCTGGCCTGTACCCCAGCTTACATGCATAAATAAATAAAATCTTTAAAAAAATAAAATAAAACATGGTACAGATAGCATACAGATCACAATTAAATACAGATAGCAATTAATTACTTGAAATATACTCAACCATTTGTCATTAGGGAATCTCAAATTAAAAGAACAATGTGGTATCTTTACAGACTTATTAAAAATGACTAAAATCCTCAAAACTAGTTGCAGAATAGCATAGATTCTTATTCTTTGCTGATGGGAATGCAAAATGTTATACAAACTTTTGAAGAGAATTTGGCAGTTTAAAAAAGCTAAAGCATAGTCTTATCTAGCAACTTCTAGATATTTCCAATGATTTGAAAATGTATATCCAGACAAAAACCTGCACATAAATATTGCAGCTTCATTCAAAATCACAGAAAACTGGAAGTACTAAGATGTTCTCCAATAGGTGAGTGGATAAATAAACTTTGTTACAGTCATACAGTATAATATTATCCAACAATACCAAAACAAATTAAAAAAAAAAAGCTATCAAGACAGAATAAGACACAGATGAAGTTTATATGCATATCTGGCAAGTGAAAAAATCCAATCTGAAAAGACTGCATACTCTATGACTCCAGTTAAGTAAGATTCTGTCAAATGTGAAACTATATTGATGGTAAACTAATCAACAATTTCTATGGGTTTGAGCGAGGGAAGAGTTTGTAAATCAAGTACAAGGGATTATTTAGGGTTTTGAATTTTTTTGTGCTACTGTAATGATATAAAAGTGATTTTATGAATTTCTCTAAATCCATAGAATGTTACAAAACAGAGTGAACATTTATGCATACAACTAAAAAAATTAAAAATTTGGTAATATCTGGAAGGAATGCAAACTGTGATGAGGCAAACTGTATGATAACTGAATGAATCAACCTCACTGAAACAGACAGATGGGGGTGGGGGTGGATGCTGACCTAAGCACTTGGAAAATGGAGGCTGTTATACTAAAGGCAAATTATCTGCATATAAGCACAGTATACTAGGTGATATGTTGTTTCCCACTGAGTTAATAGTTTAGCAATTCTGATGCCACTGTACATTTTTGTAGGAATTGGGCAGTTAAGCAAATGGATGATTGTTGGTGGGAGCCAGGCTTGTCAGTGTTGCTATGATAATTCATGTGAAATGGATCATGTGGACACACTAGTCAAAAGTCCTTGTTAGTTAATAGAGGTACAAATGATTACATATTATATTTACATAGACGTAGGTTAGTATACAACACAACTAGTTCTTTTTTCTGTCAGCTGAGAAGGCCTAGAAGCAATAACTGTAAAAATACTTAACATCCATGTCTTGGTTTATAATACTACTATTGTACATTATAAGAAATCAGGATCCTTCGAGAGGCCTTTTCTAGGCTGGAGCTGAAGATATTCAAAACAATCTTCTCATAGTATCACAAAAATTAAAAACTACTCAAAAAAAAAACCCCGAAAACATGATTGGGTTTTGTTAAAGAGATATATTCCAGTCAACTGAACAAACTCTCAATGCCCAAAATTATTGAATAGAATAATTTGAGTAACAAATTAAGTTAAAAAAAAATGTAAATTCAAATAGTAGCCCAAAGTTTTAAAAATGTACCCATGAGTTCATAGTTATAAATAAATATTTAAATAAAAGAGAAAAGATACTTATCATGCAGAATTCAAAATAATTAATGTGATACTCTGTCCTTCAGGATGTGGGACATAACACCTCCCTCCTTAAGTGTGAGTTACACACAATGGTTCCTCCCAAAAGTACATTATAAAAAGGAGGGTGAGTAACCTTACCACAGAGAAACCTATCAAATTCTTTCACAGTCAGGTCATGTAGTTTAACAACAGCAGGCATGTTGAGTGAGCAGACTTGGTTTGATGTGATTAAAATGCCATTTTGTCACCATCTTCTTCCTCCCTAAAATGCATCGCCATATTCTCATCATGAGAAAAACATCAAATTCCTTTGGAGAACACTATTTAAATATCTGAGCACTGCTTCGCAATACTACCAAGATCATCATAAATAAGAAAAGTTTGCGAAGCTTATAATTCTAGAGTAACCTCGGAAAAACACAACAAATGTAATGTGGTATCTTCGATGGAATCACAACATAAAAAGGATATTGTGTAAAAACTAAGGAAACTGTGGACTGATTTAATAATAATTATCAAAAATCACTCATACATTATGACAATTGCATCATACTAATGTATGATGTTAATAACAGGGAAGATGTAGAATACTTGAAAAGTTCCTATGTTCATAATAGTTCTAAATCAAAATCTTGAAAAACAAAAAAAAATCTTAATTATCTAAATTAACACTTAATATATGAGCATTTTACATAGATGTGCTATAGAATGCTGTCACATATGTTTAATATTTAATATTACTGTCCATAACTTTTTGTTCACTATTGAATATTGAGAGTACACACTGATGTGTTTTTGACTAATATAAGGTAACATGTGCTGGTGGCTGCAGTTTTTTTTTTTTTTACCTCATATTAATTTATCTTTATGGAAATGTAATATTAAACTGACAATTAAATGTACGATGGATGTCTATTCAAAATTACTCTTGAGCTTTAAATTATGGATTTCACACCTGATGTGTTCCAGTGTGTGTTGATAACAAATAGAAAACACCTCTGTATCACGGCCAACTAAATGATCTCTATTAACGTGGTGGTAAATATTCCTTCATGCTGTGTTTGCACAAAGCACAGCATATATTACAGATCAGGTGGATGAGAAATACATTTAATTGGATATTAGTGAGACTGACATGCACATGAAAAACACATCATTAACTTAGAAGATAATTTGAAGGTTATCTTGTCTTTTTTATTTTGCACAAGGAGTGGGTATGAATTAATAATGCTCTTTTGTTTTCATATAATGCTCAGGAGTTTCATCCTTCAATTTAACACAATAATGACATGAGCAAAAGATTATCTGTAACTAAAGTCAGATGCAAAAGTTTGCATCAATAGGTCTACTTTATTGCAGTCATTGCCTTGAAATACCTAAATTGCTTATTATTCTTGGTAACTTTAGGCTAATTATATGATTATCCTATGTATAATGACTCATTTTGATATGTAAATATTTAACTTAATTATTAAATCTATGTCACACGTTAGGATCTCGGGAAGAAGTAGAGCTACGTATTTTTCTCTATGCTAGTGGCAGTGAGTTACTGATAAAATAAATCAGTCAAAGGTAATCTTGCAGAATTGAAAAAAAGAAAAGGTATCTATGCAATTGTAGATCTAATTTCTTATCATCGTCCATTATTTCTATGGTTTGGAAAGACTGAATCTTTAAAATCTAATCAGCTGAAATTCTAGATCAAATACATGGGGATCTGTTCATCTTCTTTCCCTGTTTTCCAATAGTTAGACATTAGTAGATTCTTTTGTACATCTAATTCCCATAAATCCTTGGAGAATAGATGGCATGATTAAAAAGATCTTATGAGCTTACACAAAGAAGTGGGGAAAGGACCAGCAGTAGAATTTTCTTGACTTCTCCAGAGATTCTAATTTATTCAGTTTTTGCTAAAAATCTAATTGGGATTATATCTACTCCCTCTCCTCCCATTATCTTAGCTAAGAACAGAAAAAAATAAAAATTGTATGTAAGCTCTGTTAAGAACTTTATAACATCAGGAACATATTTGAAAGTCCATGCCAGTGTACTTAAATTTAACAAATAAAAAGAATCACCTGAGATACTATTGCGCTTACAGTTCAGGGCATGGCCCCAGATTCCCTTAACAAGATACTTAGGGGAAGAGTCTGGGAATCCAGGTTGTTTTTATCAACAGAAACATTTGTAAACCCTTGACCTAAATTTTCACATCAAATTAGAGTGCACATTTAAATTAACATGGATTTCCAAGATTATAAGACACTTTTCTAGAATAAGTGAATATAATACAGCAAGTAATTGTGTCTCTATGTGTGTATCTTTCTATTAGAGTTGAGATACAAATAAGGTCAACCTTATTTTTTTTTTCATAGATGCTAGTATATTAAAGTATACTTTGCATCAATATAATTCATCTGATTTAGGTCTACAATTTTGTGGATGAATTTATGCAGTTCTCTAACCAACAACATTAGCAAGGTTTACATCATTTTCATCACTTTTAAAAGTTTTCTAATTCCCTTTCCAGTATTTTTTAAGGTTTATTTTTATTTATTTATGCATATAAGAACTAGGGTGCAGGCCAGAGGGGCAAGGGGTGAGAGGATTCACCAGAGACAGAGTGGGGAGAACAGGCAAATCGACGGAAATACACTGCTGAGGGGAGCAGCGGGCAAGACAGGAGAGATCTGCTGCGCCGTGTGGGTTGGCTCACTGGCTGGGATTTGAACTGAGGCCTGAGGGGCTGGACAAAGCTTCATAGCACTGAGATTTTAACCCCTAAACAGCAGGGAGGCCCACCTTTCCAATCTTACATTAAAAACAAAAATTAGAACTTATATTACCCAAATACAAATTAAATCCACTCATATGAAGGGTGTCTACCCTCTTTAAGTATCAGTAATAACATTGTCTAATAACATTGTCTATTGAGACATTGGTAGTCATTTCTGATTATCTTCAGTGTTTGGTTCTAGAATAGAACACTGAAATTGAACTGTGAGAGGTAGAGCTGTCTTACCTTACATAATTACAGATAATCAGAAAAGTCAATATTACCTTTATTGAAGGTAACATTGGCTTACCACACTGTATATGATCTAACGCTACAGGTTCACACCTCTTCAGATGCATGTAATAAAGACCCACATCATTATCATTCCGTCACTACTCTTATCAAAAAAATATTGTTTTGACAGTTTATTTAGATACCCTTTATTCCCTCAAATTGTGTCTCACTCAAAGATTCTGAATATTTTTTCTCAATGTTATTAATATTGCTACTGTTGCTTCCTCAATTAACGTCAGCATAATTAAACAAGCGTCTTGAAAATTCCAGACAGTAACTCCTAGCAGCAGGTTTAGGGGATGAAGAATAGTACATACGGACAGATCAAGTCATTTCATTTTGTACATGCACAGCTTCTATCTAAATTCATGTGGATGCTTGAGGGGGTCATTTGCATAATACATATAAGTAAAATATGCTTCTTAACGCATTTAATTCTCCCCTGAAGGTGTTATAAACTAATATTTTTGATTCTTGTACAGATCCAATTATTTTTCCCTTGGTAGAAATGTTTACTCATAATTTTATGAAGCCAGATTGAAGGAAAACTAATAGTCACTCAAATTCCTGGGGACAAATAGCCTCATTTACTCATCACAATAATATTTGATTCTGATAAAGAAATGGAATATAAGGCAAATAAAGTGACTAGTCTCACTTTAATATTTGGTGCTGTGTAAGTTAACACGGGTTGAGATGGAGGGATAATAAGCCAAATATCTCAGTGACTTTATACCATACAGATTTATTTACCTATTGCTCACAATTTCTATCTCTTTCGAATCAGTGCACATAAAGAAGCATGGGAAACACAGGACCTCTTACTGACATCTTTCTGAGCAGGGTCATCAAGACCCGTAAGGAATATTGTTTGGCACTCAAAGTGTGGAAAGAAAGAGGACTTCAAATCACTAACTAAAACTTAAAGGCTTCCACCTGAAATAACAGGAACAGTTGATTTTATTTATTAAAACAAGTCAAATAGCCAAAATTAACCTCACAGAATGTAGAAAGTACAACCCTCCACTCACATGCCAAAAAGAGAAAAAAATGGGATGTATTTATTAATAGGCTTGTGAGGCCCAAGGTACTGAACAAATTTTATGTAAAAGGAAGAAACCCAGTTTAAAAATACTAAAATAATTTTCACTTAATGTTGTACAATTAAATATTTTCTACCCCCAATGGATCCACAGGTCTGCAATTTCTGTATTTCTAAGCATGTGATACAACTAATAGTAATATACTGAATAATTCTTAAGAATCAAGCGAGTAGGAATACTGACTAGGAACACATTAACTGATGAGTTCTAAACATTTGTTAGAATCAGTCATATCATCAGGTTTTTTGATATCTAGGATGGTAGTGATGAAAGAATAAGAAAAAGTCCAGCAGGGGGAACCCCAAACACAGCCATTGGTTCTGATCAACAATTTTGTGTGTAAGCTACTGCTATGACAGTGTAGCTATTGTAATAACAAGATTGAGCTAAGAGATAAGTCTCCTCTGCTAATTTTACTCATGTAGAGGCATAATATTGCAGTATCCTATAATGCTGTGTTCTATTGTCCAAATACTGTTCCTTAAAAACAATATTTGCCTCCTCTCACATCCATAATTCAGGAGGAAAAGCTTTATTTGATAGTTTGCATGTCACTAGTACATGTGATATGCTAAGCACTGGACTTCAGAAGGAAATAATGAAAGATCAATATTTGTGATCTCTGCCCTGGAGGGGCTTACTGTTAATGTTGATTTATATTTAAATGCTAACACAAGTTATCTCTATGACCTAGTCCTCAATGAACTCCTCTATCAATGACCTATTTCCTGCAGACTTCAAATGTTATGGAAATTTCTGACATCTTTTCCTGAGGTGTTCAGACCCTTCCCATAAGTAGATCAAATGCTGTGCATTATTTTCAAATGGAATCAGTGAATGACTTTCAAATGACCACTATATTTACTTCATATCTCCCTTATAATATGCTCAGAGGCTGCCTCTGCCATTGCTCTGCAAGCCATCAAGAAATGCACTGAATGTAGCTGTTGTGAGGAAGTAATCATCCACTCATGCTCACTTCTTGCATCATGATCAATATGAAATAGATATAGGGCTACATAAAGTTATTTGGAAATTTGAGGATTTGATTCTGATTATAACAAAGCATGAGGCTTCTTTCTTTCTCTGGTCACGTAGGGGTTAAGTCTCAGCATCACCACTGTAATTACCTGAGTTTAATCCCCAGCCAGGGAGCTAACCCACATGGCACAGCAGACCTCTCCCGTCTCTACTGCTGCTTCCCACAGCAGTAGATCCGCCTGTTTTGCTCCCCACTGTCTCTGGTGAATCCTCTCGCTCCCCCATAACTCTGGTGTACACCCTAGTTCTTGTATGCATAAATAAACAAAATGTAAAAGATATAAATAACAATAAAAATATGTATTTTAAAAATAAATAAATAAATAAAAATCTTAAAAAAAAATAGCAACCCAATGATACCCTTCCCAAAGAGGATCCAGACTATTCAAACAAATACCTTGAGCAAACTGGGTTCTCTAATTGGGCTGAAGTGATCTTAGATCCTAAGTATCATGGCCACTTGGTCGACTCACTGCTTTTCAAGTTACCATAGAAGAAAATGCTGATACTCTGGCTGTGCTGAATATGCCCTTTGTCTCTTATCTAGTATTCTTGTGTCTTCTGCCAGTGTCTACTAAATGGAGCGAGCTGATTCCATAGCTTGAATCCAAAGAGTCTCATGTCTTCTGCTGACATTAGTGAAGCTGTGACAAACTATTTTCAGTTTTCACACGATGCTAAAGATTGCTTACTGATACATTCCTCCAAAATGTTTTAATTCTGTTCATTCCTTTCTTTTCTGCTACTACTTACTCTGAACTACTACTTTATCTTTGAACTACTATTTAAAAACATTTCTCTATGTTTTCCTTTATGCCACTCCATTTATACAGAATGAGCAAGTAAAATTTTGAAAATGAAATTGTTATGTTAATTTTATTATTACAATCCTTTAACAACTTTTTGTTTTAAACCCATGTTACCACCATTCCACTTGTAATGACCTATAATATCAGGGCCATGGCTTCTGCCAATCTTTACAAAGTTATACCACGTTGTACTTTGTGCTAGCAATCAGTCTGTGGTACTGTCCTTGAGCACATGCAGGTGTTTCCCTCCAAAGTGCCATCACAGGATAACAAAGTGCCTGAGAAAAAGTAGGTTTCTCAGGCTCACTTACGGGCTCCTTTTATAAATAAGTTATTGCTTTCTTGGAGAGGCAATAACTAACCACCCATAACATATTATGGTATTTTGTTATTGTTTATTCCTTTAATAATTATTGTCACAAACAGTAATTCTTAATATGTTGACCCATACATGAAAGTCCTACTCCCCATTAAATAGAAGCACCATAGGAATTGGAATAATACTTATTTTATTTCTGGGTGTATCCCTAGACTTTAGCACTGTTATGGAATAAATTTTACCCCCCCCATTCATATTTTGAAATCCTAAATCACAGGACACAGACTGTGACTGTATTTAGAGATGGGGTTCTTTAAAGTGAGAATGTTAAAAAGAAGCTTTGAGGGTGAGTGCTACTAGGATATGATATATGTCCTCATAGAGGAACTCTGGGCACAAAAAGAGACACTAGGCATTTGCATTCAGAGCAAGAATGATCACATGCAGTGAAAAGACAACTAGCAACCTGCAAGTTGAGGAGAGATGCTTCGGGAGAAGCCAAACCTGCTCATACTTTTAATCTTGAACTTCTATAGCCTCCAATACTTTGCGAAAGCGTTTTATTTTGTCTGAGTCACCCAGTTTGTGGTATTTCATTATGGAAGACTTAGCAAACCAAAACAAGCACTACATTACAACAGAATTAATTTTCAATCTATATTTAATACATAAATGTGTTAATGAGAAAATAAAAGCAGAATCCAGGAACATAACATCCATTCCACAAGGCTCATGTCGGAGCTACCCAGAAATGTTCATTTACTCCTCATCACAGCTGAATAAGAAAGCTATTCTTTTCATTCTAAAATGTGACAGAGCCAACTTCACAAAAACAAAGATTGATGATGTACTCGGTGTTGCTGACAATGCTAAGGATGAAGTCTATGAGATAGCACAGCTCTCGTGATAAATGATGATGCTGTTTTGTCATTAGGAATTTTGAATGATGGGCCCGACAGTCAGTAATATCAGAATATTTCTTTTTTCATGAGGTGTTTTATAGCAATAAATTTAAATGCTATCAGTACAAACAATATCTAGCTAAGTGAACAGAATTACAAAGAGTTATAGATATCTTTCTGAGAGATATTTTATTAATATTTACAGATTTCTATCACTTTGTTTTTAGGACCAAATTTTATGCTGGGTCAGAGTGTATATGATTCATTATACTTCTTAGTATTTAAAACTCTTTCTACTTCCTGTTTAAAATTGTTTAATACCTATGGTCACTTTTTCCTTAGTCAAATCTGCCTTTAGGAGAGAACTACATAGTATATCATTTATGTATGAATTACTGTTTAACTGCTTGTATGGGGTGATTATGTGTTAATCTATTTCTTTAATAGCAGAATAAAAAATCATGTTAAATAAACTGAGACATTACATTTTGGGGCTGGAACATCTTTCTTGATGATCCTGAAGGCCACCTAATTCCATATTTCCCTTTCTGTACTGGTTACTACAGTTATGCAAAGGTCCTGCTTGGTAAAAGAGTCTGTCTTTCAAGGGAATCCATTATTTCTGTCATGTAACAGTTTATTCTTGAGATATTTTTGGTTTATGAGTCATCCTTCCACCTGGTCCACAACTGATTTGACTGGGCATCTTATTGGAAAACAAACTGCAATGCCTGATGGGGTTACAAATGAAAAAATTCCCCAAAGTTATATTACTTATTAGGTTGCAATTGGTTAAACTAAGAATTTTCTCTCAAAAACTTTGGTTATAAGACAAAATGAGAGTGGACAGGCAGAGAATGAGCAGAGATAGATACACTGCAGAGTCCTCCTGAAGAAACATTCATTTCTTTCATATTCAACAGACAGTTCTTGAAAATATGTAGGGCTTTCTGCTAGATAATAAATATCAAGAAGAAAGAAAGATAATTAATATAAACCATACTTATAATGCACAATATGATGATTTGATACACGTACACATAGTGTAATTATTACCAAGTTCAGGATAACACATCTATCATGTCACACTAGTAACTTGTAAGAGTGTGGTGAGAATGCTTAATTTCCACTCAGCAATTTCAAGCATTCAATACCATATGATTAACTATAGTCACCATATTGTTCATTAGATCCTCAGAATTTTTTGTAACTGAAAGTTTGTATCTTTCACCAATATGTCCATATAGCCCCCTCCTTCCAGGACCTAGCAACCTTTGTCCTATTTTCTATGTTAGGGCACTGGTAGTATTCAAGTGTGAAAGTATACTTTTGTAGAGCCTTGACTCTGTATAACCCCCAGAACAAGTACAAAAAGGTAAATCTACTTTAACTACATAATATAATTTGGGAGAAAAGAAAATGCACTTAATTTTTTTTTTTTCAGTGTAAATGGTACCATGCAGTATTTGTCTTTCTTGCATACTGAAGTCCTAATACCCAATACCTAAGAATGTGACTACATTTGGAGGTAGGAATTAAAGAGATAGTTAAAATAAAGTGAGATCATGTGGGGGTGCCTTCATTCAATATGATTACTTCCATACGTGTAAGTAAATACATTTTTGTTGTTTAAGCAATCCAGAATGCAATATTTTGTTATGGCAACTATAGGAAGAGAATATGCTCTCCATCTCTCTCTCTCTCTCTTTTTTTTTTTTAAGATTCATTTATTTATGAATACAAGCTGGGGTGTAGGCCAGAGGTGTGGGGTGGTGAGAGGATTCACCAGAGACAGAGTGGGGAGCAGAACAGGTGGATCTACTGAATTATACTGCTGAGGGGAGCAGTGGGTGAGGCAGGGGAGGTCTGCTGCGACATGTGGGAATCTCCCTGGCTGGCTAGGTATTGAACTCCTGCTGCAGTGGCTTCGGACAGCTTCATAGTGCTGTGCTTAACCTGTTGCACCACCAGGGAGGCCCTCCATCTCTCTTTTTTTTTTAATGTTTTTTTTTCCTGCTATGTCTATTAAAGAAATAATTTTGTTATTAATATTGTAATGTTTCTTACCTCATGGACTGTGATAACTGCATCTCTGTGATATGTGCCTTTGTCTTTGCCCTTTGTACTGACATAAATTAGTGGGTCCTTCTATAGGAAGATTCATGCTCATTTATCACATTACTTCATAATGATGTCATGTGTTTCTATGGAAGATGCACATAATATCTAGGACCATATGTGTTTTCACGTATTTAGCAGTCACTTGGGATTATTATCTGTAAACATTTTAAAACATCGCAAGGCATTCAAATGCAGGCATGTCTGAGTTGTCAGGAGGACCCAATATAAGACATGCAAAGGCATTTGGCATTTTACTTTCAATACAGCCCTACTTGGTAGTTATCTCTGGAATTGATATTTTATTTAAAAAGTGATTTAAGGGAGGTTACGTGATTGATCTAAAATCACATGACTAAAGAAAGGATTAGGGCCTCCCTGGTGGCACAGTGGTTGAGCGGCCGCACTGTGGAGCTGTTGGCAGCTCGTGATGTGAGTTTGACGCCCGGCTGGGGAGAATCCCACATGGTGCGGCAGACCGCTCCTGCCTCGTCTGCTGCTCCCCTCAGCAGTGTATTTCTGATCTGCCTGTTCTGCTCCCTGCTCTGTCTCTGGTAAACCCTCTCGCTGCCCCACGCCTCTGGCCTGTACCCCAACTTGTATGTATAAATAAATAATTTTTTTTAAAGATTTATTTTTTATTTATACATACAAGTTGGGGTACAGGCCAGAGGCGTGGGGCAGCGAGAGGGTTTACCAGAGACAGAGCAGGTAGTAGAACAGGCAGATCAGAAATACACTGCTGAGGGGAGCAGCAGGCGAGGCAGGAGAGGTCTGCCGCGCCGTGTGGGTTCTCCCCGGCTGGGCGTGGAACTCGCATCGTGGCTGCCAACAGCTCCACAGCGCAGCGCTTAACCGCTGCGCCACTGGGGAGGCCCAAAATAAATAAATCTTTAAAAAAAAACTAAAAAAAGGATTAGGGTTGACTTGCGCACATGTTCATTTACAATGTTTGTATTCTTTCCACTGTAACACTAATTTCTTGGATATCTGAAAAATATAAACAGCATATAGATGATGGGAATATATCTTAAAATTAAGCTGTTACTAATATAGTGATACTCAGTTAAAAAGGATTATGTAATTTTATTGTTAGAATGATTATGAATATTTTTTCTTTTATGCCTATTAATATTATTATATTACATAAAGAAGAACAATAGCAGTATCTTATTCTTTAAAGATACTCTAAAATACTTTTAGATATAGAATTCTGTGGAATATCGGTGAAATAGACCATTAAGAGTTAAAGCAATTATTTTTAAAGAGAGGTAAAGCTGTAACTGCTTGATTCTTATTTGGTTATTTTCTTCATAGTTTAAAACTGCAGCTTAACTAATAGATTTTTTTCATCTATACCTGACCATAGTAAAAATATACAGGGCAATTATTAACAACAGTTATTAAATAGAAAACAACTCCATATTGTCGGAGGCCAGCTCCAGCCGAGGTTGGGTTCCCGGGGGTGGTGGGGAAAGCATTGGCGGTGGCAGCGGCGGTGAGTTCCATGGGGAAAAGGGGCTGGGGATTGAGAGACAGCACACACCAGAGAGTGTGATCAGGCTGTTCCACTTTATTATTCGAGAACAGGGTTTTTAAAGCATAACTATAAAAGAAAAAACTACAGACAATGACAGGGTGATTACAGATATTCAGATGCATAATCAATTACATACTTTGAGGGGAATCAAGGAACTTTGGAAAAATGTCTCTTGTCTGATGTAAATTCCAGCAAGGTACAGGACATAATCTTCAACCTTTGCCTTAGGCCTAGGGTGGAGGCTGTTGTCTCCATACCTATTGTCTGAAACCAAGACCATAATAAAAGAAACATCTTTATGCTAATCTCTGGAGGAAATAATCTAAGGAACTATATGCTGATTTTTCTAGGCAAGGAAGGGAAATAGGGGAAGGGATTAAATGTTCTTTATTTCAAACATTAACCCTTGACCGGGCAAGGACACTTCACTGTCAGAAGGACATCTCGCTGCCAGGATCTAATGAGTAAGGCCAATGCATGCAGGCATGGTGGAGAAACTTAATTATTGTTCTCACCTGAAATTATACTTAAATTTATTTGCAAGAAGAAATATCGCATCCTGATTTATGGGAACACTTCCTTGAAGGCTCGCCACCCATAAAGTGACCTTGTCAAAACAATATGGGGGTATCTAGGCTACAACACCATCTGTTATATACTAAATACATACATATACTTTTATATATATATATATATATATGTATATATATATGTATATATATATATTTAAACACACACATATATATGTATATATGTGTGTATATATATATATATATACACATAATTTTATTTCAAGTTCAAAAGTACTGAGATAATGGTGCTTCTTATTTTACAGAGGAAGAAAATGAGGATCAGACATGTTTGAGGACATTCAACTAGTTAGTGACAAACCAAGAATGACAGAATAACATCCAAAATTGTCAGGTTCCAAAGCAGATGCCCTACACCTTTTGTGTTACAGCTCTTGTACTATTTTAAAAGATTATACTGAAATATTTCAATTTCTTGAAAAAAGTGATTCCTTTAATTATTTTGATTATTGTTCCAGAATGGTTAAAAGAACAATGCATTTAACACTATGTTTTATTTAAAATATTTGATCAGATAAAAGTTTTATCACATTTGGAGAGAAAAATTAATCCCATTAAGCATTAGCTTTCTATAAATAACTTCCTTTTATTGTTCAACTAATAATTCAGTTTCATACTATAATCAATTCCTTCTCATCAACCTAACAAGTTTATGTCTTTGTTGAGAATTTCTCTAAGATGGAGTTTAACAGTCAGTAGGGGATATATAAAAGTAATGCAAAGTCCTATAAAGATCTATGTCCTATGACTTTTTCTATGAAATCAGTTTCTATTTAGTTTTTATAGTAGAATGGGGAATGAAAATAAAGAATCCAGGGAAGTATGACAGATTATCTGAAACAAATAAAATTATTTCAACAAAAGAGAAAATTAGTAAAGAACATAGAGTTTTTGTACTTCCAAATCACATACTTAATAGTTTGGTGTTTTAGTATTATATAAATAAAATAAAAATCAAGAGAGTTTTGAAAAATAAATGTTCAATAAGCAACGTCTAAATACATTGCTTTTCTTTTATATATACAAAATATGAATATAATTATAGATGTAGAAGATCTAAGTATACATCTGTAAATCTATCACCTGTCCATCCATCCATCCATCCATCCATCCACCTAACTACCTACCTACCAACCATCTATCTATCTGTAAATTAGTACCTATCTGTAGTTGGTTAGGAAACATAACAGCTGGAATGTTTTGGGGGAAAAAAAAAAAAAGCTTTCACTCACTGCCTCTAGGAAACAAAATGAATTCTTTTCAGCAGCACACCCAGAGTTCTTGGAAGAAAGGTTGTCAGATAAAATATAGTCTGCATAGTTACTTATTTATTTATTTATTTATTTTATTTATGCACACAAGAACTGGGGTGAGACCAGATGTGCAGGGATGAGAGGATTCACCAGAGACAGAGTGGGGAGCAGAACATTTGGACCTACTAAAACACACTGTTGAGGGGAGCAGTGGGTGAGACAGGAGAGGTCTGCTGTGCCATGTGGGTCAGCTCCCTGACGGGGGATCAAACTCATGCTGGAGTGGCTGCCTATAACTTGATAGTGCTGACTTTAACCCCTGTGCCACCAGGGAGGCTCCAGTATGCATAGTTAATTTCAGATATACAATATTTTAAAAAATAAATTTATACCAAATATTTCATAGAACACATCTAAACAGAAATTATTGGTTTTTTTTTTTGGAAATTCAAATAAACTGAGTATTTTCTTTTTCATTGGCCATATCTTGCTACCATGTACATAGTGTAAATTAATTGAAATACTTCTCACTATTCTAGCAGACAAGAGCATAAAGCCATCTGCATAGACAGAAAGTCAGAACAAGCTTTAGTCTGTTAGGTACCATGTAAGATTCTGATGCTTTCTGGTAAAACAACCTTTCACTACCATTAAAGTTCAAAAACCAGCCAAAGGAGATTTTAGCAATGGGTACCAAGCCTTTGCATAGCCACAATTTATTCTTCGGAAGTCAAGAAAATGATTAAATTCCCACATATGTCCTCCTCTGCGCATAGATAGCATCTGACCTTCTTTAGGTCAATATAATCCATCAAGAATAATCACCTTTTTTATGTTATCTTTTTTAATACTTTATTTCAGTAACATTGGTTTATGCACTATATATGATTCAAGGATATAAGAGATCACAGCTCTGCAGATAAGTGTTCTCATTTTCCTTCTCTTCTGTGTGTATTCTAGTCTGTAAGAAAATATGTAATATGAACTCAAATATGTGATTGTCAAAGCAGTTCTCAGCAAAATCTGAGAGTTTGGGTTGATTATATAATAATCTTTTTATCTAACTATCATTAAGACTTTTGTTTTAGTTACCCCAACCTTACCTGTATGCTCCACAGGAACCCCAGCACTCTGCAGTTCTGCACTGATGGACTTCTGAGAATGAAGGGTGCCACCACCAAAGATCTCAACCTACTTCCCACAGTCACTAACAGAGAGCAATAGCCTCTACTCTTTTCAGGGACTGAAGATTTAGGTTTCTCTCCAGGGGAGGTGTGAACAGGGATGATGGACAGTTTCCAACTGATACACTATGTTAGTTGACCTAGTATAATCATAGTTCAAAGCAATTTACTTCCTTTATGCACTGACATTATTTATTTTGCTACTTAATTATTATAATTTTCACAATGTGTATTATTCCTTTAACTGAAGGTTTAATATTTGTTTACCTCTTCTCACACTATTGGATATTTAGGTTGTTCGAAAAAGTAATTTAAGTAAAAGAAATGGAATAAAAAATTACTGAATTAGAAGGAAAATAGCATTTGAAATGATTCACCTGTAAAATAAAATGTGAGATAACCATAGCAAATAGAACAAGAAAAGTACAAAAAAAAAGAAGCAAGGGCATATAGAAAACAATTGGAGTAAGAATTCATAATAGAATTAACATAAATAAGGACACATAAGAAACAAAGTATATAATGGACACAGTTGGTTGGGGATGAGTGATGAAATTTGTAAGAATTCATAACGAGCAATGACATGCCTTAAAAAGCATTTAAAATATTAATTCAAAGGTGTTACAGAGTTTTTCTTATGTTTTAAATGCAACAAGTGTTTTTTAATATTAAATTGCTAAGAACATTTTCAGGGGTAAAATAGAGAACCAACCAATGAGAAGGATTTTTTTTTTTCATTTTTTAAAATTAAGTATTTGTAATTGAAGTAATATTTGGATGTCCCCATCATGTATTGTCACCTAGTACAGTCACTACCAAATTACCCCAGTACACCACCATAGTCCATTATGATTCTTTCCCTCTTTGTTCTTATCCCTCTCCATCTCCTTCTTGCCTAGGTGCTTGTTTTTATCTGACTAAGCTTCTTTTTATTTGACTCTTAGTTTAGTTACTATATAGTCCAAATATTAATGACACCACCTGGTATTTAATTTTCTCCTTCTAACTTACTTCACTTAGCATTATCCATTCCAGCTCCAACCGTGATCTGGCAAATGGGCCACATTTATCTTTTTGATTGCTGAGTAATATTCCTTTGTATATATAAACATGAGAAGTGAAGACTTTTAACCTCATGCAGTGATAAACAGTTGACACTTCACTTCTCTATGTTATTAGTTTTATTAGATTTTCAGCATACTTCCCAATAGAGAAATTCAGTGTGCACAACTTTAGAAGAACTTAGGAATATGTAGAACAAGTTACTTGGCATAGAAATCCTTCTCCTGGAGCTTGAGTGGAGACATCAATGTTGTTTTTGAACCAACTAGGGGAACACACACCACTTCACCAAAAAATCAGTGCCTTAATAAGTTCTATACTTTCTGTTTCCTTGTAACTACTAATTGATGTTTTCAGTTTTGTGGTTAAGTTTTCTTTAGATGTGTGACAGCTCTTACATTTGGAAAAGCAGAATGTCTCTTCATCTGGAAATCTGTAAGAACTCTCTAATGTGGATTGCTTGCTTGTGGTCATTCATGCCTGGTAAGGAAAACACCGCTATTAACACATACTTTGACCTGATTAGTACAACTGATGTATTAAAATGAAGCTAATACTTCTCAAAGATAAACAATTAATGGATTTCCATTGATTACTAATATTACATTTATTGCAATATTGCTAAAATTTACAAGGAAATATACCTTAAATATAAACATACATTTTAATTAATAATATTCACATTTATATTGTTAATTAAGTATGGTGTATATTATTGGTTTGCTGAAGTACAATCTGCATTTGTAGTATATTTATTTAACCAATATTTAAAAAAAAATTGAAGTAACTGAAATTATTAAGTTCCTTGGTGCCTCAGTTCTCCTGCCATTATTCTGTATTCTTAGTGTCCTAGCTTGTAAAATAACTATTTAATGTATAAGCCTTCTATTTATTACATAAAATTCTATCTGCCTATAAAACTGAGGTTACTAGAGGGGGGAGGAAAAAAAGGAGGAAGAACAATGGACAATGGTAGTGGGTGGGGTGCGGTGTGGTAACACATAGTTGAAAGGGCAGAACCTTATACCTCCCAATCATACACAGTGCTGTAAACCAGTGACCCTCATAAAAAAATTAAAATAGGGCCTCCCTGGTGGCGTGGTGGTTGGGCGCTGCGCTGTGGAGCTGTCGGCAGTGCGCGGTGCGGGCTCGACGCCCGGCCGGGGAGAGTCCCGCGTGGTGCGGCGGACCTCTCCTGCCTCGCCCGCTGCTCCCCTCAGCGGTGTGTTTCTGGTCTGCCTGTTCTGCTCCCCGCTCTGTCTTTCGTGAGCCCTCTCACCGCCACACGCTTCTGGCCTGTGCCCCAGCTTGTATGTATAGATGAATGAATCTTTAAAGAAAAAAAAAAATTAAAATAGAAATATAAAAGTTTTGTTAACTATATCTCCCTATTCCATTGTGTATCTATCTGTTTTACATTGAATATTAATGATATTAACATTATTAATTAATGTTAATAATACTAACATATTAATGTTATTTCCTATATGAGGCAGATTCTGTAATCATTTTTCAATAAACTTAAGTAGGATAACATTTCTTCTCTTTCTTATTCTTATGTCTTATCATCTATTTCTATTCATAACCTAGTTCCTATTCCAAAAGTTGACTGACAGCTCATCTTTACTGAAATTAAAATTCTCACTATTGAAGGATATAAATACATTTACATGTGTCCTAATTTCCTCTGAGAAAGCAGATGGATGGGGAGATTGTAGAGTAACTTGCATATAACTAACAATCAATGTCATTCACATAAAGCTATGTGTGGAATCAACATAGTAGTTCTCATGATTTAACTGCTACTTTACTCTTTCATACATGACATTTATCCATAAAGATTGAGTATGACCTTTTATAATCACATTTGGAAAATGGGTAGATGAGAAATAAAGCCTGTTCTATGAAAACATTGTTACAGGACTCATTTGTCAACCACAATATATGATTCTTTTGTATCAGTCTGTCAGCGTAACTTTCTTAGAGGGCTTGAGACTTCAATCATTTATCTTTATCTGCTATGAAACTTCCTGTTGTATTAGTTCTATAGCACAATAAAACAAATGGATACTTTATGGCTACCAATTGAAAATAAATGTTTCATGGGCAACATTTTTCTTTTCACTGAACCAGCTGAAATATAAGCATGATTACTTTTCTTTGTGTCTACAAAATTTTCAGACAAAAAAATCTTGCTAAAGTCACTTTGGTTACTATTCAAAAGAAACTGCCCTAGATCCTTCTTAGAGTGGCGTGACTCCAGTGAACTCTGGCAATAAGCACTGCAGTCTGTGGAAAATCTGTACTATTAGCATGTGGTGGAAGATAGAGAATAGCAGTAGGTTTGTATAGGAGCAGGTATTAAGAGATTTACTTGAGAATTGAAGTCAATCTAATTGTTTTTCCAAAGATAAGTCCACTTTTACTTTCCTTATTCAGATAATTACATTTAAATTTCATATTCTGAGAATAAAATAATTCTATGTAGTGCTCAATAAATCATTTTTAAATGAATAGATGTTGAACATATCATGAGGTAAGTAAAATATCTAAATGAGTGAATTTTGAGAATTGTCTGACTATGCTATATCACTCACATATCATTCATTATATTTTTAGAAGACATGCATGTAATAATAACTTAGTTCTTTCTCATACACAAACAATAATTATGACATTTTGAATATACGCCTCCCATGAATTCACTGTTTTCATTTTTCACTGTCTTTAACTTATTTGTATCGTTGGCAAGCTCTTATTCTGACTTTATGGCTCTTTAGGTTAATAAAGTGTCAGTTGTCGCAGAGAGTGATTTTTTTGCTATTTTTATTTATTTATATGCTGCAACCTTATTTTTGTAATAGTCAACAGTTATTTATTCATTATTGTCTCTCAAATGTTAAACATCTGGACCCTGGTATCGGTCATAACACTAGATATCAACAGTACATCAACAATAACAAATTCAATCTATATACAAATTCCCTTACTGTGAGAGAACAACTATTTAACTTTGGCTAGTATTATGGTGTTATGTTAAGACCAGCCAAGTGAAATTGAAATAAATGTTTCAATAAATTTTCTTTATTGAAAGTAAAAATAAAATTTATCTTACGATTCAGCTAACATTGAATGTTTATATGAAAAGTAATAGATGAACTTTAACATTACTTTTAGGTTTTTTTTTTGTATCTTATAACACTTGCTTTTGTGACATTCCATTTACTATAGCACACTCTAGATTATGATAGCATATATCTCAATTTCTTTCCTATCACGTAATAACTTACATTATGTTCACATGTTGTATACAATTTTACTTAGGACATAACATTAGTTTGAAATCAATGTAAGTACAAAATTAGAGTCTAATAAAATTCATTTTTGATATATCCTATATTACTCAAAGCAGTGCTAAAGAGGTATACATTTATAGCACGTTATTGCATCAAAAGTTCTTATTTTTTAAGTATTATTTAAATGTAAGCTTTATGCCGAATGGTAATGAAGGAAACATGATTAGATTGACTGATAAGATACTGTAATCTATTATGAAATGTTTACGTACATACATTCATTTCCCCCAACACACATATGTATATTTGAATGAGTAGAAGTAAAATGTCCAAATGGTATATCTATAAAGATGTAAGACATTGCTATTATTAGTTGAACAAACTGACACAATAGTAATGACTTATTTCTTTGTAACAATCTCCAACTAAGTGTGACTTAATATCAAAACATTTTTATATGGGGCCTCCCCGGTGGCGCAGCGGTTAAGCGCTGCGCTGTGGAGCTGTCGACAGCGGCGACGCAAGTTCGACGCCCGGCCAGGGAGAATCCCACATGGCGCGGCAGACCTCTCCTGCCTTGCCCGCTGCTCTCCTCAGCAGTGTATTTCTGATCTGCCTGTTCTGCTACCCGCTCTGTCTCTGGTGAACCCTCTCGCTGCCCCACACCTCTGGCCTGTACCTCAGCTTGTATGTATAAACAAAAAATAAATCTTAAAAAAAAAAAACATTTTTATATGTACTTTACTAGATTTACAGAAGGAAAATAATCTAGAATTAGAAGAGCAACCCAATAATATTGTCAAGAATTAGACTCTTAATTCTACTACACAGTGATCCCTGCTATATTTGCTTTTGTCCTAGATTTGTACCCTCATCAGAAGAAGGCTACAGAAGCTTGAACTTCAAGTGCTCTTAGAACTTCAATGGTAGGTATGTAGCAATATAGGATATTTCCTCTTTGTTTTTCTATTTTTGTTATGGAAAAATTGCATTTCCCAGTAACCTCTCAAAAACTTCTCCTTAAATCTGATTAATAAGAATTTAGTGAACTGTTCACTCACTGCGAATCCAATTGCGGTCAATAAGAAGTGGTATTCTTATAACTGGTTCACATTTGTTTAATGTTTATTCTCCAAGACCTGGTATAAGGGAACACCGATTCCTTTTTTGCCGGAACACCCACCCCTTTTTTTTCCTGAAGTATTTATGTCCTTGATATCTGAGGAAATTCCTTAAGAAGAAAGGTGAATAGTAGATGTTTGGTAGTGTGCAAGTTGGTGTATAAACTAGCAGGCAATTCCTTATGTGTTCTCTTAATTTGACCTTTATTAGAGGAATGTGACCTTTCATAATTAGGAGGCTAGAGAATAAGTTCTACATGAATATCACGGTAAATAAGACAATATCTGAATCTAAAAGTGGCAGATCTGACTAAAACTTTAATAGACAAGCAAATTAAAATTGAGAGTGTCTACTTCGATGGAAACAAAAAATACTTTTCATCAATAATAGAAATATTGTATAATATTAATATGCCATCAAAATTGTGAAAGCTTTGAAATTTCAGTTGACTTGAAAACTGACCAGTTAGTTCATTAACAGTTTCATGGACGTTGGCTGCAGATATTTGAAGATATGGGATTAAAGAGCAAAAGATGAGGAACATATTATTGCTCAGGATAGAGTAGCCAATCAGTGTTTTTGGACTAGTTCCATGAAATACAGTTCTCAGTGGGGAATGCAAAAAGGGTCAGGCGACACTAAAACAAACTTGGGTTAAAGTATAAGAAATTAAGAAATCTTAGGAAACCTAACTCATTTCTAATAGGAAATAAACAAAACTGGTGTGTGTGTGTGTGTGTGTGTGTGTGTGTGTGTGTGTGTAAAAAGACTTCAATAAACAATGACAGAACTGAAAAGAACAAGTGGCATATTTTGATTAATGAGGGAGATATCTACACATATATTTACATGTATATTATCTTTGCAGGAAATAAATAATTGACCAAATTCTTCCTTTGAAACAGTGTGATCGCTCATGTAGAAGAGTTGGCTAGAAGTTAGATTCAAATAGATGTTCAAAACTTTCATTGAGACATTATGCATTTTTGGTTTTTTTTTTTTTGTTGTTTTTTGTTTTTTGTTTTTTTACATACAAGCTGGGGTACAGGCCAGAGGAGTGGGGCGGTGAGAGGGTTCACCAGAGACAGAGTGGGGAGCAGAACAGGCAGATCAGAAGTACACTGCTGAGGGGAGCAGCGGGCGAGGCAGGAGAGGTCTGCCCCACCATGTGTGATTCTCCCCAGCCGGGCGTCGAACTCGTGCCACCGCTGCCAACAGCTCCACAGCGCAGCGCTCAATCATTGCACCACCGGGGAGGCCCCAAGACATTATGCATTTGCCTCACAATAATTGATTTCAATAATATAAATATTTGATTTTATTAAATTTAACTTTCAATACATATATTCAGGAATTATTTAAAATGATTTTTCAACCAGAGCCCATTAAGAATGGACACTCTGATTAGTCAGAATGCACATCATCTATGAAAAACAAAATCAGTATACTTTGAGAACTAACTCCCATGTACTCAGTATGGCCAGAAAGTAGTCATTTATATAGATAGCTTTCTTGTAATTTGGAGTGATGATTTACTTCACTGATGAATCTTAAAAATCAATCAGATGGAAACTGCTTTTAGCATCCCACAAATATGCATGGCAAAATATCACTGGAATGATGGAACTGATGACACTGAATTAAGAGCTTGATGAAACAGGAAAATGAAACTACAGCTAACTTTTTAAAAAATTGATACTACTGGTCTAATATGATCTGGGCATGATTTCTTTTTATGTTCATCCTTTTCTACCTTAAACACTTTTTACCTTCTGGTTTATGTTTCACTGCACATTGTGAGTGTGTATGTGCGTGTGTGTGTGTGTGAATTTGTAAGCAGGACTTGGGTACATTATAATCACAGCTTTCACATTATTGTAATATCTGCATAACAAAAAAGGCATTTGGAATAAAATACCAAAAAGTAAAATTGTTTTCAATTTAGACCTAAAAACAAATGGGCATGACTAAATTATTAGTATAAAAGAAAGCTAGAAAAGGATTTTGTTACAGACCTACACAGTCTTAAAATCTTTTGCAAATTTATATAAAGATGGTATGTGTGTTAATCTGCAAGCAACAGACTTTCACTTTCATTATAATGCATCTTAATACATTACACAATGCTAATATTAGAATCTTACCTAAAATCAATCATATATTAAAACACTTGTAATCATGCTCAGAGTTAAAGAAGTTATTCTGATTCTCTGGCTCTCAAGTCACTAAGGAGGAAGTCACATTAAAATGTATAAATAATTGATCAACCTCTTAAGTAGAACTTTTTTTTTAAGATGTATTTATTTATGCATACAAGAGCTAGGATGTAAGCCAGTGGTGTAGGGGGGTGGTGGTGAGAAGATTCACCAGAGACAGAGTGGGGAGCAGAACAGCTAGATTGACTGAAATGCACTGCTCAGAGGAGCAGCAGGGGAGACAGGAGAGGTCTGCTGTGCCATGTGAGTTAGCAACCTGGCAGGGGATGGACCTCCTGCTGCAGTGGCTGCATATAACTTCATAGTGCTGAGACTTAACCCGTTGTGCCACCAGGGAGTCTCTTGTATGAATTTACATGTACTCTGTTTATAAGAGTTCTACATAACTATCAAAAGGATTCAAAGAGTATTGCAAAAGTGCAAAAAGTACCTGAATATATTTACATGCATAATGTAGGTTTTGATATTGTGAAATGGGTAGATTTTACAATAATGGGAGGAACATGTAATTATTTTATTGATATTTTATTTTATGGGTATTTTATTCTATTATTGATAACACTAAATCTTTATGCACCTATCAACGCCTTTATGATCTAGATGTATGCTTAGATGTTTAATTACAGGTATAGTCTACTAAATAAAATGGCATTAAGGTGGTCTTTTTTATTAAATAATTTCACTCTTAAATTTAGAATCCGAGGAAATTTCCTCTTGCTTTATTTAATCTGTTATAATTTATGTTCATGGAGAATTTTATCTTTAAAGACATTCATTTATACATACAAGCTGGGGTACAGGCCAGGGGCGTGGGGTGGCGAGAGGGTTCCCCAGAGACAGAGTGGGGAGCAGAACAAGCAGATCAGAAATACACTGTTGAGGGGAGCAGCAGGGGAGGCAGCAGAGGTCTAGCCGCACCATGTGAGATTCTCCGGGCCAGGCGTCGAACTCACATCGTGTGCTGCTGACAGCTCCACAGTGCAGCGCTCAACCTCTGCACCAACAGGGAGGCCCAGAAATTATAGTATCTTAATAGTTTTGTTGTCTTTGGTAAGTTTTCATTTATTGAAGATAATTTTCCACAAATGCTTCATAAATGTATTTTCTGAAATTATCCCAAAAACAGGTCCTAGGAAAGATGTTAATAAGATTTAGTGTTATCAATAATAGCCCTTAAAATCACTTAATTGCAATTTTTTAAAATTTTTGTCACTTATAATATGAGGGACTGTATCATAATACATCTAAATTTCTATCCTTTTTAGTTTTAAATCATAAATCAGTGTCGAGCTCTTAACTTTCTATAGAGTTAATACTTTAAATATATCAATATTTCAGCAACTTATCTTCCATGCACCCAACAAACATTGTCAATCCTTTGAAGACCACACGTCAGGAAAACCTAATTGATTAGGTATATGAACAATCCCAACATTAACTAGGGAATATATATGAACTTCTTAACCACCACATACCTTAAAGCAGCTGGTCTATCTGGGATGTTGCCCTGGATTCGCTGTATTACCTGTGTACAATCACTAAAACACACTTATACAGGCCTTTGATTGGGACAGTGACTTCTTTCCCCAAGATTGATTTGCTTATGCATGCCGCCGACAGCCGCCGACAGCCGCCGACAGCCGCCGACAGCCGCCGACAGCCGCCGACAGCCGCCGACAGCCGCCGACAGCCGCCGACAGCCGCCGACAGCCGCCGACAGCCGCCGACAGCCGCCGACAGCCGCCGACAGCCGCCGACAGCCGCCGACAGCCGCCGACAGCCGCCGACAGCCGCCGACAGCCGCCGACACTTAACCCGTTGCGCCACTTGGAGCAGCGAGCCAGACAAAGAGGCTCAGCTGCGCCTTCTTGCGCTTGCGGGAGCTCCCCAGGTCGGGCATCGAACTCATGCAGCAGCTGCCAACAACTCCACAGTGCTGCGCTTAACCCGTTGCGCCAACCGGGGAGGCTCCCTTTCTCTAGGTTTAAAGTTAGCTTTATAGAGGCTTAGAACTTTCACACTGTAACTATTCATTGTGAAATTTCTTAACTGATTTGTAAACTCCAGGAAGAAGTCCCTCCCTGTTTTGTGACTGTTCCAGCTGAAACTATAATAGTGTGTAGTGTGTTTGTTCAAGAACTAATTGTTGAATGAATAACTAAATCAACATAAAGACGTACCAATAAAAACCCACTCCTATGTTTTTCTTGAGTGATTCATATATATATCTAGCTTGTTGATGCTGCTGCTATATCCGTATGTGTGATTACAGAAATCGTAAAATAGAAATTACAGTAGATCCAAGGTTTTAGATAATCCTTTATTTTTAAGTGCCCCCTAGATATGAATGCAGAATATATTAGTAAGTGGCCATCTTTCTTTTCAAATAATCGAATTGCTATTTAAATTGGTGCAACACTCATTACATACATTCGCCCATATTCAATCTCAGAGTATCTCATGAAATACAGATATTATTGTCCCCTTGGTTTACTATATAATATTCAAATGTGTGAAGATTTAATCGCAATTGCCAAAGTCTATGAAAATGACTATGGTGCGTTTTGCCATAAAAAATGTATATATGTAGTAATTTCCCACAGATATATTTAATGATTGCTTACATATATGGAATTAGTATTACACAGTGGAAGCTGGTCAGAAATTATTACATCATTTCAGTAAGGGTAAACACTTCCGATGCTGTTGAGAAGTATCAATGATTGTGTAGCTCAACACTCCTATGTTAGGAACAATCAAGAGCCACCAATTATACAGTCAGATGATAGCATATTTGCGAATAAGACAGTTATCCAAAAACAATATTCTTTCCAATATCCCACAATCACAATCTTTCCTATTGTGCCCTATATGGCAAATTCATCTGTGGCAGCAGTGAGATACCATTTCTTATTTTTAATGATTAAGAATAAAAAGTTCAAATTTTTTATCACATGGCAGCATTTTCTACTGACTCTAAAAGAAACAGACTTGAACTGCCTTTGTGGTGAAGGAGTATGTGCAACTTCTCATTGGCATGCCCTGAGTTCAAGCATCTGAGGGAATCTTTGTTCTTTGTTTATATGTACTGTGGCCAACATCAGAAGCTTGATCCTCTTGTGGTCCAATTAACTGTGTGTTGTTCTCTAGCTGCTGGTGGTGCAGTTCATTAAATTCTTTTAGGATAATATCTTTATATAGACATTTTAAAAAATACCTTTCTTAAAATAAGCTTTGGTTCCAGGAACAAATTGTATTTAGAATTGCTTTTATATTAAATAATATTGTGGAAATGTGATTATCCAATGATTGAAAGAGAATTGAAGTATTTTGAATGCCAAACCATTATAATATTTGGAGTTATACATATAGGTGTATATAGGTGTGAGAGGGTTTCCTCTCATTTTGTACATTTTTTATTTTATATATATTTTTATGTCATTCATCCATATGAACATCAGAATGAGAGCCATTTATGTAGGTAGAAAATATTCTTCAGGGTAATATTTTGCTTTCATATAGAATAAAACAAAACCACATCTCTAGTAGGATTTTACATGACTTAATTGGAAAACATCACAGAAAGAATTAAAGTTGTTATCTAAATGAAAAACAGAAAAAAAAGGAAAACATATTGGAAATATTCTTTCAAAAATGTTGTCTAGGAAAGACTATCAGTTTCCCCATGATGGAAATTCACATTCTGAACAATTTATAGATATTATATTCGAAATGTTTAAATTGCTTTAAAAGAAACTTAACATATTTGTATTTGATTTTTTCCCTAAAGTTCCAATGAACTTATTGACACCATTTTAAAAGGTACATGGATATTACAGTGGCAATACTGTGTTGAGGATTCAATATAAATATACTTTGAGCTAAAAATGGAATCTCTTTCAATTGGGAGACTCGATAATGACTATAATCTTCACAATGCAAACAATAATATGGCAAACTTTAAATACAATGTTATACATGTGATTTGCACAGCATAAAAATCACATCTTATGAAACAATCGTTAATGTTAATTTTCATTAATATATTATTTTTAAAGTTTAAAATTCAGTAATCATAATATCAACAGATCTGTGAATCACATTCCTTATTTTCTTATCTTTGAATTATACAATCTAATTATGTTGATCTTTTTCATAAAGTAAAGGATGATCTTAAAAACTAATAGCAATGTTAGACTATCTATTCTACAATCCTTAAACACCAAGCAGGGTACTTTTTTAAATATAGTGAAAAGACAAAGTTAAATTCAAATAGCTTTTCCACAACACTTCTATTAGATAATATATCATGTAGTGAAGTAAAAGCCTCTAATTGCCATATTCTCTTATAAAGGAAAAGAGGTCTGTTCCAGAAATTACATGTAATCAATATGAATGCAGCTATAAAAGTCACTACATATGGCACCCTGCAATTTAATTCTTTCTTTATAATTGCTGCTGGTGTTGGTTTTATATTTAGATGTACATAAGGAATGAATGCTTTGGCACCAAACAAAAAAAAGTATTCTTTTATGACTTAAACTAAACAATTTCTCAAATCAACGTGTTTCAATAAGTAAATTTCTTATTGAAAAATAGTATATATAACTACTCAATTTTGATTTAGGGTTTGATTTTAAAAATAGAAATTTTCTCTTTTATAAAAAGAAGCCATCAATTTTTCCAGAAGAATCACCATGGAAATCATCCATAAATACTTAAAAAAAATCAGATTAATGAAAGTATAATTAAAGAAATATTTTGGGTAAAAGTAATAGGATTTTATTGAAAGATAACCAGAAAAAACAAATAGTATTCACTTATACTGTTTGACTATCTTGAGTTTTAGAATGGCTAATAACGTTTCACATCAATCACTCTATCGGAAATGCTGGCTTGTTTTTTCAATGAATTACTACTATGATTCACTTGGCTATACATATGGTGTAGAAGAATTGCTCACAACCTAAGTTTCTCTAAACATTTTCATAAATTAGTACTGTGACAACAATTCTATAAGGAAATAATAAAATACTGAACATCCACCCTGTGCCAGGCAATGTTGTCATATTTTTGTTGTATATGGTATATATGCTATATAAAACTATAGTTTTATAAAAGTTTTTTGAAGTCATATCCAACTTAAATAAATTCAGATATATTTTTTTCGTAACAGAAAGTGCAATTGTTTTTTCAGAAAGGGTAAACTATTAAAAACTCAAGCAATATTTATTGTTTTCCTATGATGTATTTAGAAGGAAGGATATTTTCTGGAGTTCCAAATGACAATTTTATTTACAATTGGGGCTTTAAAAGTAGTAATTGTGAATTACTAGTAGTAATTGTGAATATGATTGTTAGTCTTCAATTTTTCAAAAAATAACAATTTATAAACTTTTTCTTAACATTTAAAAATATATAACAATATAATATATATATAATATATATTTTATATATATATATATAATATAACAATTAAAAATATATAACAATTAAAGATATTATTAAGACACAGCTGTACATAAGATATTGTTATTCTTACTTTATCCAAATTGTAAAAAATCTCACTTCTCTTTGAGAAGGGTTCCCCTTCCTATCTTTGTTCTTTTATGCATGTATTCTGGTGATTATTTCTGGATAGTTACTCTAACATAAATATTTTTTAAAAAATGTACAAATCCCCAATTGAGCTAAAACATTCATTATGTCCTAACCAAGTGCTCTTAGAGTCTTTGCCCTTTGTAAAAGTAATACATTTATCATTTGCAGTGTTTTAATAAGCCTCATTCTTTCAAAAGCTTTTTTTTGCTTCCAGAACTTAACCAAATATTCTCTTATACCCACTATTACACAGTGCAGTGTTCTGAGAACTTGCTTGGCATTTTGCACTTCACAAACTTTCTTATTTAAATTGTTCATATCTGGGTCACCTAAAGTTCACGTCTGCATGCATTTGGCAACCACTCAGTATTGATTCTTAAAAAAAACTTCTTCAGTGAGTTACCTCCAGAACCTCAAATACTTATTATTGTGACTTAACAGTCAATATATCCCATGTATCAGCTGTGTTCATTGCTTACAGAAAATAAGAAAGAACCTAAGAGAAAATAAGCAGAATGCCTAGAAACTTTTGAGAATACTTGGATTCCTTACCTTCAATTTTCAAAATGGAAATCTGCTATTTCAACAGTAAGGATGTGGTCACCAGACTGAACATAACATCTTCATTTACTCTTTAAAGTTTGCCCCCATGGACCTTTATGTTAAACCCTTTTTACCTCTTTCTACTTAAATTGCATTGCACTAGCTTAGAAAGGTAGCAGTGGAGATGGGATGAGGCCATTTCGTGATGACATTTTCTTCTGTAACTGAAATAAGCAGCGTTCAGAAAGACTGCAATGACAGCAGAAGTAGCACTATAATAGGGGAACTATTTCAACTCCTCCAAAGTGGTATAAAATGTCTAGGGGTAAGGTTTTCAGTGGAACTTTATCATTTGTAACAAATTAAAAAAACAACCTGCCTGGATTTTTCTATTTTTCTTTTAAAGTATGCCATGACATAAGCAAAATATTCTGCCCTGACATGTATTCTGAGATTGACTACAGTTCCAGTGTTTTCTGATTTACTCATAATCCATACATATAAGTATGCTAATAACAGTGTTTGTGTATTCATTTTGCAGTTTTAATTGCCTCTCTTTCTATTTGAGTTATACATTATTATCATACAAAATTATGGAATATGAGGTTAAGTGACTTGTTTGATTGACTAATGAGTAAATAATTGAACATATCTAGCTTTAGGCTATGATATTTGCATATGATTGAGTCATATTATATTGGTTTTACAAATTATTTTGTGAATAAGTAATTTTGGCTATTGCCCACTTGTGTTTTTCAAATTTACCTGATATAATTAATGTCATGAAGAGTTATTGATTATTCTCAACAGGAAGTAACAAGTGAATGTGTGAAGAATTCAAATGACATACTAATATTTATTTTAGAACTCTAAAGAAGTAATTTGGAAGCATAAGAATTTCATTTTTAGGAAAACAGTGCTTCAGAAACATGGGAAAATATGAGCCTTCTTGCACCTACACATCCTTTACATCCTCACATCCCACAATATTTTGAAAATAAATGTGTTTTTTATGATGTGTGGATCTCTAGCTGTCCCCATGATGTCTAGCTTTAAAGAAAATACAATTATGAAGATTCATAAAGTCTCTTCATAATGGAGAGCTTTTATTTCACCTTGTTTGCATGTTGAATCTCCCAATTGTTCTACTGAATAAATGCAATGGTCCATGATATGTAAGAATCATAAAGATTGTGACACAAACTCATTAAATGTTTTATTTTCTCAGGACTGTTGAAAGCATCTTAATGGTAATGGAAATAATGATATGACTGCTCTAATACATTTTCTTTTGGGTAATCTCTGGGAAAACTTTGTTTCTTCCATCCTACTTTCCTCTCCCCTTTCTCCCTCCTTCTTTTTAGTCCTCCCTTCCTTCCTTCCTTTCAATAAAAAGACACATAACATGAAAGCTACCCACTTAAGTTTTTAATTGTACAGTGTAGTATTGCTAACTATAAGCACAATGCACAGAAGATCTCTGACTTTTTTTTAGAGATGTTAACATAACTACCAGCAACTTTCCACTTACCCCTTTCTCCAAGTCCCTGGCAAACTCCATCCCTTCTGTTTCTATGAATATGACTACTTTAGATAAGTCATGTAAGTGAAATCATGCATTATTTGCCTCTTTATGACTGGCTTAGTGTGTTAATGTACATTCTTATATAGTCAGGGAATAAAGAAAGGCTATTTAAAAGACTCTTAAATAGCTAATACTCAATTAAAAATTTTGACCAATACAAAAATCTGTTGCCAAAACAGAAATAATGATATGACCTAAATGTTAGGGAAGCTCTTCAAACTCATTTCTTGTGCTTGTTTTTATCAACTTATCAAAAAGGATTTGGAAATAATAACATGTCCTTAAATACCAAAAGAGGCTTTAATAATTGCTTGGTCAAAGAATATTTGCCATATGTTTCTTGGTCTTTATTTTTCTTAGTGATAAATATATCAAATTCATTTACTTTATAGTTTTTTTTTTAATAAACTGAAGTATCCTACTTCCAAAATTCCATTTTGAATTTATATTATGAAAGTGAGAAAAAGAATAGTAGGGTTACTTTTTACATGGATTACTTAAATGATTGTAAAGTATAGATTTATAAAAATGCTAGCTCAGTATGACATTATCTATTTCTCTCTCTCTCTCTCCCTCTCTCTCTCTCTCTCTCTCTCTCTCTATTTGGGAATGAATGGTACCTACCAAAAACCATGGCCCATTATACTATAGAGTATAACCTTATTTGGAATACAGATTTGGAATATAAAATTATTTAGGATTATTTAGGATTAAGGTGGGGCCTCAATGAAATGATTGGTAGCTTTATAAGAAAGGCAGATGAAAAATCAGAGAGAAAGAAGATAAAAAATCATGTCAAAACAGAGGCAGAGAGTGCATTAATAAATACTGCCAAGGAATACCTTATGATTGCAGCAATACTGGTAACTAGGAAACAGATTATAGACAAACTCTGCCTCAGAGTATCCAGAAAGATTAACCCTTTGGACAGCATGATTTCAGGCTTCTAGTTTCTCTAATTGTGGAAAATGTATTTCTGTTGTTTTAAATTACCAAGATCATGATAACTGATTAGAGCGACCTGAGGAAGTCTCTCTCTCTCCCCGCCCCCCCAATATCTCTATCACTATAATCTATCTACACATTTACACAAACATATCACATCTTCTAGCATAAGTTGTTGCTCTCCTAACCTGCAAATGTACAAAGTCAAGGACCCCTATCTATGCTTGTAGATTTACTTCCCTTAGGTTGAGTCAATCATCCTTTTATAAGACTTTACTGAAAGCAACAAATAGACCTCAAAAGGTAATCCTATAAAGCTCTCCACCATCCCACTTAATCTACTATCTTGATCAGAATTCAGGCTATCTTTCAAAGTACAACATCTAGCAGTTTTTCCAAAATACTCTGTCAATATACAACCAAGGTCAAGACAGCTAAATTTTGAGTATTTGTGGCATCTGGAATTCGATTGCATTATATCTACAATTCAAGTTTCCATAGTTGCCCTCAGTTCTAATCTTGTCAACAGTGGACACCCCCTGCCTTGTATTTTTTTCTTCTATTGAAATCCATGTCTTGTCTTTTCCCCATCCTTTCACATTTTCAATCTATTCAACCAGATCTACCTTCTCTTCCTAATTGCAAAAGCTTTACAACCAGAAGCTCTCTTCTCTAATAAAGGTATCTGATTTCTCTACCACAAGCCATGTGCTCTCAGTCTTTTTAACATAAAACACAGTGATACTTTTAATGAAAAGCCAGCGAACATTCCTGTTAAAAATCTCTAATGATGTCATAGCAAAATATTGAAATACATGTGAAATGCAGTTTCTGGCAAAGTCTTATGAAGTTCTGCAGGATCTTACCTCAACTTCCTTTCTGACTTCATGTCCTTTATCACCCACTCTCTGCAGCAATATTTCATCCTTATTGTTTTCAAACAGTAGTCTTTCCGCTTACAGTTTACTCATGTAGAATGTCTTCCTCCAGAAAGCAAAAGACAGATTTGGAGCTTTAGGTTTCTCAAATGTCTCAGATCAGAGAAATCTTGCATGCATATCATATCTTAACAACAGCATCTGTATACTGTGGTCACAAACTGTTCACTTATCCTGCTTAATTTTTCAATACAATTATCATTCATGAAATATTATTTTCCAAGTCAGTTCAAAATATGGGCAACATGAAAATTGTTGGTTCAGTCCTCTATAGAATCTATGTCATCTATATCAGGGGTATTCAATATTCCTGATATTCCTCAATGTTACTGACATTCACAGAGTATTAGAAACTCCTATAAGGTAAAATAAAATAAAAGACAACACCACCTATTATTCAGATAGTAGAACTGATGAGAAGGGAAGATGATGTTTCACTAAATATAATTAAAGTCCAAGCACAGGAAGATGGCTCTATAAGCTAACTGTAAAGGAACACTCAAAATCATGATGTATTTATCAGACTCATAGTTTAAAAAACAACACCCACATTACCTTGTGTAAGAAGGAAGCAAATTCATTCAAAAATATCTGGTCTCTCAGTGATTCTTTTAGATGACCAGAGAGTTAGGCTCACAATCATGTTTTGAATGATACTCACAGCACATTGGAATGGTTCTCCAGTTTAAACTCTGCTGCCATGACTTAGCACAAAAATTTGTGTAGCCACTGCTGGCGTTGGGTACTAGCAACTAGCATGTTTGCTCTCGAAAGACTTACATGGAAGACAAATGGAATCCATGTGGTGCCAATTTCCTCAAATTGCTTGCTGTTAAATATATCTTATTCAATCTAATTAGTGGAGCCCAGGTCACAAGATTCATTCCTGTAAAAGAAAAGCAGAAAAACAACATCTCTAGCTTTTTCACCAGAGTGGCAGGCGTAAAAGGTGGGCAGTTGACAAGAGATAGGAAAAACATTCACAGAGTATTAGAAACTCCTATAAGGTAGCATAAATTAAAAGGCAACAACACCTAATATCTAGATAGTAGAACTGACAAGAAAGGAAGATGATGTCTCACTGAGGTATGAAAGATAAAAGGCTCTGAGGAAAGCCTTTGAGAAAATCATCTATTACTGAATAAAATTGTGGCACTCAAATCTTCACATGCCCCACCATTTTTCATGCAAAATTATTTTTTGCCTCACATCTAAAAGGTAGACTATTTTTATGTCCCGTAGTACACATATATTTATGTCACGGAATAATAATCAGTTTCTCAAGAAGAATGATATTATGGGCCTCCCCGGTGGCACAGCGGTTAAGTGCTGAGCTGTGGAGCTGTCGGCAGCGGCGACGCGAGTTCGACGCCCAGCCAGGGAGAATCCCACATGGTGTGGCAGACCTCTCCTGCCTCGCCCGCTGCTCCCCTCAGCAGTGTATTTCTGATCTGCCTGTTCTGCTCCCCACTCTGACTCTGGTGAACCCTCTCGCGGCCCCACGCCTCTGGCCTGTACCCCAGCTTGTATGTATAAATAAAAAAATCTTTAAAAAAAAATAAACACTATTAAAATACCAAAGGCTTCCCCTGAAAATGATGTATTGCCCTTTTGTTATCTTTCAAGTGTGCTTTTGATTATCTTTCTAAGATAGAGCCTCCTTGATAGAATGTTTGTAGTATTGAGAACAGAGTGATTTATTGTTTACCTTATACCAGTACATCCTTTATTATCCTCCATCCTCTAATTTTCTTATCTACTGTGAAAATCTCCCATGCATTTCATTGATATAATGGCACACACCATTATCTCTGAGGTTATATTTTCAATTTTTAATGGCTCTTTTGTCATAATGGTAAAGAGAAAGAGATGAGGACACAATGCAGAATTCCCCTCATAATGGTCGTCTCCACTTGAGTTATTAATTAGTTTTAACTCACCTTTCTTGTAAGATAGAGTTACATCTTAAGCCCTGTACATGACCATAGGGAGCAAAAAAGGAATAAGATATCAAGTTTGTATTTAAAAAACTTACAATTCTAATCTTAATGAAGAACTTACAGCTTGTGGATATGAGATCCATCAATATCATTACATTCAACATCAGGGGAGAGAATTTGACTATATCATTGCTTTGCTTTGCTTTTTTTTTTTTTTTTTCATTATCTTGGTGTTTACATTCTTATTCAATACCATAAGAAAATGAATAATAATTCAATTTATTAGTACTACTACTATAATTTGGAGGCATAGTTACTTTTGTTTTAAAAGAATATTTGAGTTGCAAAATCATTTCTTTTTCTAGATTCAACTTATCGGACAATCAAGACCAGTTTTAGAAAAATGACTCTAAATCTAGCAAAGGATTTAATGAGAATATCTGTTACCTAGCATTATATTTGAGCAATGTAGTTATTAAGTAAATATCCTGTAAATTATCATTTTATATACAATAACCAGCTATTTATGAAGAAGGACAAAAGGAATTTATCAAGGATTAAACTGCATTAGTGAAACTTAATTATGAGAGCAAAGGTCACAGGAGTTTTTTTACTATTTGTTGTGGCTGTTTAGGGATATGATAGTTTTTCTTTGAGTATTTTTTTTCTTTTTTGCTTGGTTAATAGCATCTTAAATAAGAAATATTCATGTGTAAAGTATTTATTATTATTATTAACCTTTTCAAAACTTTTCCAAAAGGCCTATGATTTACTATGACATAATAATTTCTCAATATTGTATTTAATTAAAATTATAGTAAAAATGTTAATTTTCAATACCATAATTTTAAACAATGACTCATAAGACACTTATCAACTTGATTGCTGTGTTGAGAAGATCATTCTTAATCCAGAAAATTTTTCAGCATGTAATTTTCCAGATTAATGAATCCAACATTTTTATCAATTTTTGCCCTTGGAGATTGTGTTCATTTTCTTTTCCCACTGTTAGCTTGATGGGTTGACAGCCTCTTAACTTATAATCTATCTGGATTTAAATATACACAGACAGTCAGCAATAATTCATATTTCACAAATTATGTAATACCTTGAAAACTCATATATATTTTCTACTTAGTATATCATGCTAGCAAAATTCAATGTAACACTAATGTATAAATGATAATAATACAGTAATATGCACTAAAACATATTGCAATTTTTATATTCATTGCAACGGAAAGAATACACAAGCATAACTATTGTCATTCGTAAAAATTACATCAAATATTCTGATTACACTAATACCATAGAGAATAAGCTATAGCTGCATATGAATTGCTATCAATCCTTTCTATATTAAAATATTATTTTAATAAGATTTCTGTTTGAGCACAGAATTTTCTGTAATCAAGACAGATGGAATCAAGATTTGAATAAATTTTATCTTGCAAATAAAAGATTGTGTTTAAAATAAATATATAAACAAAGTTAACATGTACCACATAGCTATGTCAAAAAAAGGAAAAATAATTTACTAAGACCTCTCTCACTCATATATTAAGTGGTGCTTTTCTTTGTATTTGTGTTCTTCAAAGATAGCGGATTCATGAAATTTGAAAATATTGTTTGCTCAGCCAGTGAACTTTAAGATATTAGATTTACTTTTAAAAGCCTTAAAGTTTTGTCTCAGACATTGCTTTGCTCCTATGCCTCCCAAGGACTGTTAGATGTAGCAAAATCTTTCTAATAGTTCTCACCTTTTCAGCTTTAAAGAACAGAAGGGCATTTCCAGTAGACCTATACTTTTCATAAAAATATTTTTTTCTTATGGTTTGAATGGTATTGTTGATTATTCTTAGCATTCATTTTGAATGTTTGTGGTAAGCCACCATTCAACAGCAGAGGAAGACAGCATAAAAGAATGTGTGTGTTCAGCTTCACGAAACATTGTTCTTTGTATCAATGTCTGACATTTTAGGGCCTATTCCATAGTGTTCCCTAGATGCTCAAGACACCAAAAGGAAACAGAGTCCAAACCAGGGCACTATATAACAACTCCCTCTCCCCAACAGGCAACTCTATTTTTAGTCATCTAAATATAGGTGATTTCTTTGGGGAAATTTTCCTATTTCTTCCTATTAATTTCCACACTTATCTAGGCCTGAATTCTAAATATTTCATCTGTTCACTCTTCCAGTATTAACTTTTCCCACAGCAACAGTTGCTGAGTTAGAGCACTTTTCTCTCCTTCACTAACACTTCCCATGTTGCCACTATTCAGAAACTTGATCATATTGCTGAGCATAGAGTAGAACATTACTGCACTATGACAGGCAAACAAAGGTGAAAGTGATATTTATTCAATTCATCAGTACAGTAGGAGTTCAAAAACTTTCAGTTCATTCCCAATGTGTAAAAGTCAGTAGGCCAGTGAAATAGTTACTTTTTGTTTCATTTTTCTTTTCTTTTTTTTTTTTTAAGTTGCTATTTTTAAACAGCCTCAAAGTTCACATCTGGTGTGCCAGGGTAGAGGTCTCTGAAGTATTCATTTCATCTCTTGAACCTCCAGCTGCCACCTTTGAATGGACTACTGTAAATGTCTTAGGAAAGAAAGAGCTCTGAACCATAGTATCTCATTGAGTGAAAGGTTTCATCACTACCAAACAGTGTTAATATAACTTTCTGTCCACTGCTTTTCTGGTGAGAAAAGACCAAAAAGAAAAAAAAAAAAAACACAAAACTTAAGATTAAGATCTGTGACTCTTTTATATGAAACATCCAACAAAGAAGGCTAAGGGAGAAAATTCTGCATTATTTCGAAATGTATAGCAGTGTTTGTTAGCATTACTGTTAGAAATATTTTAAAATATTCTCCTTCTACATGTATTCAGTAGAATGAAATAGAAGAACATTTTACGTATTTGTTATGTTAACAGGCTAACAAAAAAATAAATAAAAATAAAATGTAGATGCATTTTCAGCAAATATGAATCATCAGGTATTATTTTGTGAAATATACTATAATTTTAATTTACTAAGACTTTATTATTAACATCATACATAATATATACTAATAATATATTTTTAAAATATTTATTTATGCATACAAGCTGGGGTACAGGTCAGAGGTGTGGGGCCGTGAGAGGGTTCACCAGAGACAGAGTGGGGAGCAGAACAGGTAGGTCGACGGGAATACACTGCTGAGGGGAGCAGCAGGCGAGGCAGGAGAGGTCTGCTGCGCCATGTGGGAATCTCCCCAGCCAGGCATAGAACGCGAGTTGCCCCTATAGACAGCTCCACAGCACAGTGCTTAAACTGCTGTGCCACCAGAGAGGCCCCTATACTAATAATATTAATGAGCATATTAGAAAATATATAGCATAGTGTATACTACAGTATAGTATTGGATTTTTCCCACACTGAAAACTCTGTTTCATTTTATTTCCACACCAGTTATCCCTTTAAAAAACCCACATTTTCATGCTAAACTCAACTGTGACATTGAAAAGCTTATTTTTCATAATTCATACAATAGAGCTTCTCTAAGCATAATCAAAACTCATAGCGGTAATATGAAAATAAAAGTTTTTTTAAGTATCATTTTCCAGATTTACTATGTGTGTGTGTGTGTCTGTATACTTAATACTTCATAACATATATATACTTAATACTTCATAACTATATATCAGATCTGTTAAGGTCTTAACATTCATTAAAGTATATTAAAGAATAAACTAATATAAGTATATATAAACTAATATTAAGTGTATATATACATATATACACATATATATATGTATATATGTATAAGTATATACACACACACACACACACACACACACACACAATGTCCCAAATTCATAGAAATTATTTATGTCCAGTCCCTATCTACATTCTGTAACTTGGAACACACTATCCTGCCCACTCATTAATTTTCTCTCTCTTTTTTTTTTTTTTTTTTTTGCTCCTCTCCTGCAGAGCGATCCATCTCCATCCCTCTTGTTCTGAAATTCCAATAATAAAGAGGTTTCTTCTCTGATTTCATCTTTCAACTTCCTTTCTGTCATGACAAGATGTTTTAGACTTAGCTTGTATTTTTCTTACTCCAGGTGTACAGCTGTTTCTCAAATAGCTCTTGCTTCTTTTATCAGAAAAAAATTATTTAAAATAAATCTGCATCTGCTCCATGTTTTCTAGATCTCCCAGAATCAGAGTCAGATAATATTGTATATATACAATTTATATTTTATACATATAAATGATTTCTGTATCTTTCCATATATATAGAGAGAGCTATATACAATAAAACTTGAATTATTTTTTATTTTAAAAAGGTACATCTGATAGAATGAACTTATTATTAAGCATACTTTAGATTTTTAATGCATACCTTTTATTCTATATTCCTCACAGATCTTTGTCATATGTCTTCTATTCTTAACCTTACAGATTAAAAAAATAGGTCAGAGATTTAATTACATTAATGAGTAGTAGTCAAAGTCAGTTAAAGGTAGTATGCCTACAAATTGGAGTCAGATTTTAGAGTGGTGCAAATCTGTGCTGAAAGGCAAAGGGAGACTTGGACTCTTCCTCCCCTCCTTTCCTCTTCCTTCCCCTCCCCTTCCTTCCCCTCCCCTCCCTTTTCCTTTTTCTTCCCCTTCCCCTTTCATTTTCCTTTCTTCCCTTTCCTTAGAACAAAATAATATCATATCTGGACTTGGAGTGAAAATATTTGTTCAGAGTGTGAAGAGCCAGACTTGCTGGAAAATTCCTTTGGTTGACAAATACTACATAATTTACTGCACTAAGAAGCTCCAGGTCATGCCTGGAATCTTAGCAAAATGCCATTATCACTTAACAGTGCTAGTCAAAGATATCTGAGAGGCTAGGGGCACTATGCTATATTTAGTAACTCTGTAAAAGACTATTTTCAGTTTCCCTGATTTCAATTAATCATGTAATTCCCACACATAGAATTCAGTACACTCAACTAATTGTTTTTTAATCACCTATGTTCTCTACAGAAGTGTGTTATGAAAAACTAGTTAAGTTCATGTCATTCATTTTTGCATCCAGGGTGTCTAGTTTAGGGCATACTATATACATGAATTCTAATTTAAAAGTTCTTATAAGGAAACAGAACCTTATTAGTTGAATAATATGTATAGCTAACTTTAATAATTGAGAACTAATAAAATGTTCTCAAAGGTCATCTATGAATTCCTAACATTCTAATAGTTACTTTATGGAGATGTGAAATGACAGGAGAAAGTTTCCAATATCAAATCTTTTAACACCAGCTGTAGCATAGTCTTATATAACCTCATTATTGCTGCAACAGTTAGAAAGTCAATGGCTTGTAAAGTATATGATGCAATGAATATTCATGTTGCACAGATAGTAATGGAAATATTTATGGAGTTCACCTCCTTTCTAACACATTCTGGTCACACAGTTATCTCTCTGGAATAGGTATATTAACTCATATTAGTTTATTCTTTAATATACTTTAATGAATGTTAAGACCTTAACAGATATGAGATATAGCTATGAAGTATTAAGACAGAAATTTCTGTATTAATTATGAAATATTACCTTGATTTAGAACTATGCTATATTTTTATGAGACACAATAGAAACAACTTCATCACATCCAAATGTAGTTATCTATTGTTTGGCATAAATGGTGGCAGAAAAATGATAGATTATATTTTTGTACCTAAAAGTTACACATAAAATAATAGCTATGACATTTGATTATTTCTATATGTTAACAAAAACATTATGATTAGGATAAACAGATTAATTCATTTCTTTATCCAGAAACTTGAAATAGCATCATGCTTTCTATTTTGTCTGCAATATGACAAAAAAAAATCATGAATGTATTTGATCTTTCTGGTAAATGCTAAAAGATAAGATTATACAACATTATTGACAATAAGCAAAAGAATTTTGTACTTTAGAATATATTTCCTATCAGGGGTTCTATGATTTGTGTTCCCTTAAGACACATAATGATGAGAATTCTGGTTAAAATGAAAAATAAATTAAATTTGAAAAAAATGAAATTCTTAATATTTTAAGAGTTTTTGTTTGTTTTTTAAAAATTCTTGAAGATTTTCTGCATTTTACATTTTAAATGGTAGGATAGTACTTGATGACCAGATAAAACAGATGTCTATAATGAAGTATATTATCAAGAATAATAAGACAAACCTAATTTTTAATTACCAAAAAAAAAGAAAGAATAAAAAACAAGATATGAATTTAATCAGAGTAATTAGGAGACACAAAATAACTAAAATTTATTTTTATTTTTGGGGTGATATAGTCAAGCAGTATTGATTTAATTCACAATTATAAATTAACAAGTGATCTGGTCTACCCTTGCTTCTGCTGAAGTGATTTTAAAAAGGATGATAAACAGGCATGATAGTGTGTCTCCTGCAATGGCATTGCTATTAGTGAATTATAGGCGACTTAAATAAACTAAAAGATGAAATATAATAGATATGTGGAAATAACTAATAAGAACTTTGTAAATTATTTAAAATACTTTATATATTTTAAAAGATTTATTTTTATTTATTCATGCATACACAAACTGGGGTGTAGTCTAGAGATGTGGCAGGGGGGAGAGAAGATTCACCAGAGACAGCATGGGGAGCAGAATAGGCGGATCTTATGAAATACACTGCTGAGGGGAGTGTATCAGCTCCCTGGCTGGGGATCAAACTTAAACCCCAGTGGCTGGCAATAGCTTGACAGGGCTGAGACTTTACCCCTGTGCTACCAGGGAGGCCCAAAATACTTTATATTTTAAAGCATCTTGCTCTTTAAAACAAGTGTATAGGTTTTGTTTTGTTTTATAGAGATAAACATGTGCCAGAAATTTCATCATAGTGAGTTACCACTGAGAATCTCTTTAACTTTATTTACTTGAGTCTGGTGGTCAACATTTAGTTGCATATACCTCTTAGTCATTCTTATCACTATCTTTTTATAACCAATAGCAGCAAGGAAGGCCTATTTTTTTCTCAGCTTGTGAACATCTAGTGTACTGATGCCAGGATTCATATTCCCAGCTATAAAAAAAGGGTGTGTTTCAATTAGAAGATATGTATCATGTTTCCACCTGGAAACAGCAGGGCATTCAGATGAATAATTTTTTATAGTATCTATTTTGATTCTGTAACTGATCCAAAGCTTAGCAATTTGCTGTTGTTGTTTAAAATTTTTATCCTGAGTTTTATGATATAACAATGTCAAAATGTAACCAGATTATGACACCCTTCCTTTATTCCTTTCTGCTGAAGTGCTGACACAGGTAATTTGGAAATAGCACTTTTTTCTGACAGAAAAATTGCTGCTAAAATGAAACAAAAGCAGCCTTGCAATTACTTTAAAAATACTTAGGACTGTCTACAAAATTTCACTCAAATAACTGCGGTCTACTTTTTGCTCAAAAACAACAGCGTATCTGAAATAAGCATCCCCTGTTACACTGTATATAACAGAAACATACAATAGCACACTTTTTTCACCTGGCTTTTTAGTTGCTCCTGTTCTTTCACAGTATTTCCCCTCACATCACAGTACTTTACGATGTAGGGAGACCTCATCTTTTCATATTATTGATATTGTCCCATTCTGCTCAAGTCTGAATTTGTGGTTAAAAGATTTGATCAAAGTTAATGTTTTTTTTTAAACAGTATAATCACATTTCTTTTTCTCCATGTTCATATTATTTTTTTATTTTAAAACAAAAACACTGAAGATTCTAATGTCATTTTTGATGTTTGCAGACAACTTACCTACCTCACCACTCCTTCCTCAGTTGACACATTTGTTGGTAAGTTAGTAGGAAATCCTTGGTGCTCTCTCCTTTATGCTTATAAGGAACAGTTGAAGGGATGCTCAAGGAATTCCACTCTTTGGAATCTACCCAAAGGACACAAAAACATTAATTCAAAAGGATGCCTGCACCCCTGAGTTTACTGTAGCACTATTGACAATAGGTAAGATATGGAAACAACCTAAATGCCCCCAAACAGATGATTGGATCAAGAAGATGTGATACACCCACCCACACACACACATACACACAAACACACACACACTGGAATATTACTCAGCAATCAAAAAAGATAAACCCATGCCATTAGCTAGCAACATGAATGGAGCTGGAAGGGATTATGCTCAGTGAAATAAGCCAAAAAGAAAAATAAAAATATCAGATGGCTTCACTTATAGGAGAAATGTAGGGAAACTACATAAGGGACAGGAAAAAATAATTATAATAAATTAAAAAACAAAATTAATAGGCAACTATAAATCAGTGGCATTCTGCAAGGGAGGGGGCGAGAGAGGGATTAAAACAGGGGAGGAAAGAGCACAAGGGACTATGGTGATGGTTCACAGGTGAATTGGTGGTAGGAATTTTATGGGGACTACACCTCAAAGTAGAAAGCATACATTGTACATAAAGGAAGCAAGATGTAATATATATATATATAAAACATTAAATATAAAAGATAAAACAAACCAAGCCTATCTTCTTTCTCTTTTTTCTCTTTCATATCAATTTTGGGGCAGCTTTAATGAACATCCTTTTTTCCATTTAACTCTTATTTTGTTGGTAATAAATCTTTCATAGCTTATTGGTACCTAAATGGCTTCATCAGTCTCTATGTTCAACAATGTTTTGAGGGCATATCGCTCAATTGTAATATGGCCACTATACAGACATACACCTAAATTTTGATTTATTAATATAGAAATGTTCTTTCAAGTCTCTACAAAAATACCTCTTGCCTGCTTTTCCAGTTCATCCCTTCCTTATATTTGCACTTGCTCTTTTTTTTTCCTTTAGATTTCTCCTCTTGAAATTGTTTCTTCACAATAATCCCGCTTTGAACCTCTTTGTTTCATAATGTAGTCTTCCTATTTTAAAAAAATGTGTGACAGTATACATTTATTGGTTTACATATAGTAGAAAATTTAATTTTCATTTTTTTTTACTTATTTACACAGGAATGTATGAATCAACATTTTGAAATGAATTATTCTGTAGAGTAGGGATTGCAGAGCTAATTAGTGAATACTTTAGGCTTATGGGCCATATCATCTCTATTGCAATTATTCAAGTCTAAAATTCTAACACAAACACTGCCATGGGCAATAAAGGAAGAAGATATGGTACTATTCCAATACAATTCAGTCTAAGTAATACATACAGACTATTCCTGGCCTATAGGCTGCAGTGTGCCCACCCCTGTATTATTCCCATGAGGTTTACTGCAAAGAGAGAAAGAAAGAAAAAAAAAAGGTTTCACTCAGTATCAGCTTATTGTAAATTATTTTAGCCTTTAACACTGAAAAAAGAAATGGGAAACAGACCAGATAATAACAATATAAATATTGCAAGAGTAATTTTTTTTTTCATAAAGGATCCAAAGAACATATTTGGCATTCAGTAGTTAATTATGTATTTATTTTTATTGAAATAACATTGGAATATAACATTATGTAAGTTTCAGGTGTTCACTGTTGAGAATTAACATATGCATATACTATATTAAGTTCACCATCAATGGAGTAAAAGTTCACCACACACCAATAAAGATATCAGGTCAGATTTTGAAGCATATGTTTAGTATTTAAAATTAGAAATAAATCAGTAAATATTCAGTGAAGTGATTCAGAATATTATCTACCAGAAGATATAGAGTTTAACTTTGAAATGTATTATAACCATGTATTAATCCATGAAACAAATTAAAATATAAAAACCTCTGAACTGATATTCTAAAAAGCTAAATCTAGCAACCTAATTTTCTTATTCAAATAATATTGCCCTTTATATTTCCTACACTTACACAGTTTTGAAGAAAAATGCACTCACTCTAACAGATTTAAAACATCGTTTTGTAAATGTAATAACACATTCAGTTGAGCAATTCTGAAATAACTGCGAAGCTTTGCTAGTTAAACATACTTGGCTTTGGTTAATGCCCAGTAACACAGCCAAATGATTAAATCTGCAATAAAATAAGCCAAAGGCCTCCAAAGGATATAAAGATAGCTGCCTCTTCTGCTTTTGATTGTTAGTTTCCTAAAGATTCTCATTTGGAAGTAAATCTGAATTCTAAATAGTGTTTTTTAAAAGCACAACTCTAAAAGTGTTTTTTTAAATGTAACTAATGCTGCCTGGGCAGTATAATATAACCTTAATGAACAGCTTTCATAAGAGCAATGCCCCCTCTTTACCTTTAATCTGAAATTTATTCTCTATATGACTATAGGAATAAACAATTTTGTGACAGCAACTCATGGAAATTGTGTCTCTATAAGAACAAGACAGATTACAGTTTTCTATAGTAAGTTTCATTTATATTATCCATTAATATATGTTTTCTTCAGTTTCCCTGACATTAACACCCATAGGAATATAAAGGAGTTATGTGTGGCCCTTGTTTTTATTAAGTTCTGACTTAGTGAGAATTGCAAACAATACAGAGGGAATTATAATAGGTGATATGGTAAGATAATATTTTGAGATGCTTGTTGTATTTTTTTTTATATTGCTCACTTAATTTTTCTTTCTTCCTATTCAATCACCATTCATTTTCTTTGCCTTTGAAAGAAAAGAGTGGTGATAAATAATACAGATATAATCCATAATCTATCTTTGATTTTTCATTTTAAATGTCTGAAGTCTTAATTTCAGGGATTTGTAGAGTAGGTTAAGTATCTTTAACAGCAACAGTTTCTGAATGTGACATTATTCACTTCATTACAGAAGGTGACTGTCCTGAATAGAAGGGACAGAAGAAAAATGATAAGCGATGGAGCTTCTTTAGACTGACTGTCAATACTACATGAGAGAAGTCAAGAAGTTGGAGAGGAAAAAAGCATAAATTTATCCAAGCAGATCAATCCACAGATGCTCTTGTCCAGGGTTTATGTTCTCAAGTGAGGCAGACAGGAATTCCAGAATTACTGTAACTGGTGGCCAAAGCCAAAGAGTGTTACAGATGGTGCCCACTGGAGGTGCGGAGTACTGGTGAGGATTGATAGCCCCAGGGGAAATGCGAACAAAGTGTCCATGAGGGTGAAGACTCTGATAAGGAATGTAAGGGACTGAGCAGGGGTTAAAGTCTCAGCACTATCAAGCTATCACCAGCCACTGAAACACGAGTTCGATCCCCCAGCCAGGGAGATAATCCACATGGCGCAGCAGGCCTCTTCTGCCTCGCCAGCTGCTCCCTTCAGCAGTGTGTTTCAGTGGATCCACCTATTCTGCTTTTAAATCTTAAAAAAAAAAAAAAAAAAAGTAAGGGACTGCAGAAGCAGTCCCTGGGATTCAGCATTTGGGATTTCAGCATTTTCAGATCTTTAGTGATTTCAGGATCAGCCATTTCTGCCCCCACTATGCTGATCTTCCAGAAGTCTGCTGTGGGCCTCTAAAGGACGTGGAGAGGCTTCTAGTAGGCAACTGGAGAGAAGAAAAGTTGGAGGACTTTGCAGGTAGATGAGCAACTGAACCTGTTTTGGGTTTTGCTGATGTTACAGTCAGGAAGGAAAAAACTAAGACCCAGAGCTGGGTATCTTGCTGAGCTACAGGAGTGTGGGCTGTTTGTTGGGTCGTTCAGCTGCTGCAGCTGCTGTTTTGAGTGACGCTTATCTGTTGCTGTGCTGGCTCATCTCTGCAACTCCGGGGAGCATCTCCTGTCTTCGTGAGGTGAATCCTGACCTGTAGTCTGGCTGCCGTGTGCTCCAGGACCTCAGTGGTGGGAAGACGCCATCTTGAAAGCCTTGGTGTACAGGACTTTAAAACACTGGACACTGCTTCAGATAAGATAAATAGCCATTTGTGGCCTCAGTGACTCTGTTTTTCCTTGTTTATTAAGTTAATCCTATTATTGTTCTCTGAACCAGAAAAACTCATACAGTGACCAGTATACTATCTGGACACCGTCCTTAGACAGTTTTAGTGCCCCTTGCCACCCTGTATCATTACCACCACCATGAACATTACTTAACTGGATGTTGGGCATCTCAGTCACCTCTGTGAAGACCTGAGGTACAATTCCATAGTATTATAGCATCAGCCCTTCAACAGAAAATAGTCTTGTCCTCATCCTCAGTGGAAGGAAGAAAGTAAATATAAGAATATTTTCCATCATTCTGTTTAAAGGGAACTGATTGTAACTAAAATTGTAAAGCATTTTAAAGTCAAATATTGGATAATGAAATTTGACTTTAAGGTCTGTGATTCAGATTTTCTAGAAACACAATTACTCTAATGTATAATGTATACAACATACCATGATGAAATAATTAGTATCTAGGTGATCATTAGGGTTGAAAAAACTTACTTAAATTTTGGTTTCAACTCTTGGCTATATGGTGGTGCTAGCCACTTAGAATAAAAAAAAAGCATGAAAGGAATAAAAGGTTTTCTGGAGATATATATTTTAGGCTACATCGAGGCATATGAGTGGAAATTAAATTTAGATGTGTTAGTCTTTGGCATAGAAGTATCAACAAAAACTATGGAATGAAATATCCCAAAAAGTTGTGTAGACTGAGAATAGGGGTATGAGTGCAAGGACTCAAAATATTTTAGTTTGCAAGGATGAACATAAGAACAGTATTCTATGAAGGAGACTGTGAATGGAAAGAGACTTTGGAGAAAATTTGGGTTGGAATTCTATCTCAGAAGCCAAAATCAAAGTATACTGTAGGAAGAACACTTCTTTTACCCCACTATATCAGAAGCTTCCATAGTGAAAACATGCTTTAATACAGCATGTGATGGCAAGACAGGAAGAACAGCAAATGCACACATAGTGAGACATGACTATCAGATGACAGACTGAATGAAGAATGTGCTTGGTACCAAACATCTCTAGGCCACCTCATCCTCTCAAACCTGCCCTCTTCCTCAGCTGTGGTGTCTTGATACTGCTGGGATTTGGGTGCAGAAGGACATTTGAGCATTGTGCTGGATTGAATTCCGTCTTGTCAAGCCCTCTCCCACTGTCAGTGCAGCAAAGCCTTGTGTGGACCAAGATGTTGAACTCCTTGAGATGTGCTGGGATAACACCTGATGGTTGAGCTGTTGGCCTTGAATGTAACACACAGTTAACCCTGGGAGAGGATGTCACAGACAGCTGTTTTCACACTGTTGGAAATTCACTGACAAAATGGCTGCCTTTTTTTTTTTTTTAAAGTTAAACATTTGCTGAATCATCTTCAGGAGGTATAGTCCCTAACATTTTGATCGTACTATTCTAACTCCAAGGCCAGATGACACTTAGGTCAAATAAGGTAAAGAAAAGTGCTAGATTAAGTGACAAAATCTAGTAACTTGATGAGAACAATTTCTGAGTTGTTCTGCCATGATTTAAGGAATGATTGGAAACAGAAAATATCCTTGTGCTTTTCCCTCTAGCCCTTTTGAATAGAACACTGTTTTCAATTCCTGATCTTATTGATCTCCTTTATAGATAGTGTTCATCACCTATCCAGGCATTTGTTTATGTCTTAACAGAATGGCTTGATTGATTCTATTAGCATCGAGGCTATCTGAAAGCTAGAAATTTTCTCTTGCTTTCTATTGAAACCCCAGTGCCTAAAACTGTACTACCTGATTGTAGGCTAAATGAAAGAGTCATCAGGATTCGCCACACACACACACACCATTAGATTTAATGATAGACCCCCCCGCGGTCCTACTCACATGCCTGATGGAGGCACCTGGAGTAGGGTGTGGTTGTGTGTGAATGGGCACCCATGGTCCTAGAAAGACAGCGCAAGTAAGGGTGGCACACAGGGGCAGCAGAAGCAGGGAAGCAGCAGCAGAAGTGGCAGCAGCAGGAGAGATGAGAATGTGGTGGCAGAAGACCGTTTGGGGTGCAGCAGAGAGACCACAAGATACCACCAGAGAGCCCAGAAAAAGAAGATTTGCGGGGGGCTAGGAGGCTTGTCACCTCCTGGCCCGCTGGCTACTCTGCCTGTCCTGTATCTGGTTCTCTCTCTACAAAAGATCATTAAAAGGCTGAAAAAGCCACTGATGGCTCCAGGATTCCTCCTTGACCCATCTGCCTGAATCATGGGGAACCTGCTCTGTGCCTTGCTGGGACTACACCAATATGAAGCCACCAGCCATATATGGATATTAAAATCAAAATTTAAGTAATTTAAAATAAACACAATGATGAATTCATTTCTTTGGTCATTTTGCTCTCATTTCAAATGCTTTATTGCCATAGGCAGCTAGTATCTAAGAACTGGACTTAGTATATCCATCACAGAAGAATATTCGATTGTGCTTGTTAACCTAGAATGGTGCCTTACCGAGATGGTTCTTAGTAAACATTTTCTGGACAAACCACGTTTCTTTTTGGTCTGTTATAAACAGGTGATTATAATCTGAGCAAATCAGCATCAACTATTTGCGTTAGAAAAATGTCTCACTGTAACTGGGTGTAACATTGCATAAGAATATAATTTCAAAATATACCTAGATTCTTTGTGCTACAGTTGATTGCCTTATTTTAATTGTAAAAATGTCAAATTTTTTTTTTCAAAATTCAGAGGAGTAAGCAATTTAGGCTATCGAATTCGAACAGAAAGATGTTTTTTTATTCCTTATAAGCCTCTGTGCATGTGTATCCATACACACACTTAATTTTTAGGAGTTGTAAAAATTATGATAGTTGTGAGATATAAACTTTTAAATAAGGATAGAAAAAAGCTGTAAAAACGTTCTACTGACAGAAGATTTTCCCCCTAAAATAAAAATTTTATTAAAAAGGAAACATATTGAGTATATTTGTATATGATTATGGAAGTCAATTAAGCTGCTTTGTGCTTTTTATTGTGGCAAAATATACATAAAATCAAATTTATCATCTAACCATTTTTAAATGTTTGGCTTAGGGCATTTCTAGTATAATTTTGAGTCTCTCTCTTCATAAAAGTTAAACAGCTTTTGCAGGTTTTCAAGCTGCCTACATTTTTAGCTGTATCAAAACAGTCTCCTACAGACTAAGACAATTTTGCCAATGTTTACATTATCTACAGTTCTGTATATATTCATTTATTTAAATTCTGTCTTATCTGGTAGTTCTTAATCTCCTGCAGATAAGGTACACACTATTTTGTGGTCTTTGCAAAAAGCTGTGTCTGCACTGTAATTTCACACAAAAGATATGTGTTATAAATGTTTGAATTTACAAATAAATCCCAGGTATTATTACAAGTTTTTCTTCCTGTTTGCTTATTTGTAATAATTTTCTTATATATGAAAGAGTGTACTATACACAGATAAGAAAAATAATGATCTCATACCTTTATTTCTCCATCTATTGTTAATATTTGCCTTCACAGTAATAAACCCAGGGACCATGCCAGAAACTCCTGTATGCAAGAACTACTCTTGTGAATTTTAGAAAAATAAAGTCAAGGTATTAAAAACCTGTCCATTTTTGTTGAGTTATTTGTTTACTTTTTGATGGGTTATATGAAATCTATATAATAAAAGAAACTATCAATGAAATGAAAAGACACACTACCAAATGGGTGTAGAGATTTGCATAGCATCCATTTTGAATTGCATTCTTAATGCATACCTGGAAGTTATGATCAAAAGACAGAATTTGAGCTAGAGCTGGCAGAGATATGCAAGGGTCTGATGCTATAAATTTAGCTCATTCTCTTACTATTATATCTTCAATTCTAACTTCTTATTGATGACCATCAAATGCATATAAAGCCGACCTATATTTTAACAAAGATGCCTATCTGAGAATAATATGGCTTAAATGTGCTATTTAAAGCCAAAGCACTGGAAAATATTGCAAATCATGAAAAGGAGATTATAAAAAATTATTGGGATCCTGTAATATATATTGCTCTGGAAGATGAGGAGAAACAGAAAAAGATATCAGGTGGGTTGTAAATAAACCAGTAGAGAGTAGTACCCCCAAAGTCACATGAAAAAAGTGCATCTGGATAAGGATGTGAATAAATATATGAAATGACAATGAGAGCTTAAACAAGAATATAAAATCTCCATATTTTTTTTTAAGATTTCTAGCCTAATTCTTTTTTTTCTAATATATATATGTTTATTGTTATTTATGTCTTTTACATTTTGTATTCCCCTTGGGTAGCCCACCACCAATTCACCCATGATCCATCTCCATGGTCCCTTGTGTTCTTTTCTATTCCATTTTGTGCGCTTTTCCTTCCCTCCCTCCGCCTCCCCCCCCCCCCACTGATTGTCTCTCTCCTATTTGGTTTCCTTATAGTCCTGTTATAAGTGAAACCATTCGATATTTTTCTCTTTCTTTCTGGCTTATTTCACTGAGTATGATCCCCTCTAATTCCATTCATGTCGCTGCAAATTGCATGTGTTTATCTTCTTTGAATGCTGAATAGTATTCCATTGTGTATATGTACCACATCTTCTTGATCCAATCATCTATTTTTGGACATCTGGGTTGCTTCCATAACTAATAGATTACCCAGAATTAAAGACAGATATCTATGAACAACTAATCTTTGACAAAGGAGCAAAGAAAATGCAGTGGAACAAGGACAGTCTATTCAATAAATGGTGCTGGGAAAACTGGACAGCCACATGCAAAAAAATGAAGCTAGACTACTACCTCACACCCTGCACAAAAGTCAACTCAAAATGGATAAAAGACCTGGATGTAAGACCTGAAACCATAAAAT
>PVIJ01000995.1:86810-105343 GCA_004024925.1 Scalopus aquaticus | reverse complement strand
ATCATACATCTCAGCAAAATCTTGAAAGACACATCCCTCAAAGTGAAGGAAGTGAAAGACAAAATAAACAGATGGGATTATATCAAAATAAAAAGCTTCTGTACAGCAAAAGAGACATTAACCAAAACTAACAGACACCCTACCAACTGGGAAAAGATCTTTGCACACAATACATCCATAATTTTTTAAAAACAAAATAAAGGTCATTCATGATCCTGACAAAACATATATTTGTGAGTAAACAATGAAAAATTAGAAAAATAGCTAGATATACACTTAAAAAAGACAATTTTATAATTTTATATAAAGCTTATAATAAAACATTTTATGATTATGTATATTAATATTATATATATATATATATATATATGCTTGTTACATAAATTTTTGAAACATTTTATTATAAAGTATATCAGAGAAAGACACTAGTAGTTACCGGGGCTACTGGAATCAAGAGAATGATACTTTTGAAAAAAAGTAATGAGTTTGTAGTTTACATTCTCATGAGATGGAGTAAGAGGGGAAGGTTAGGAATGCAGAGAAAGAAAGGAATAATTTAAAATTATATTATCAAAAATGTTTATAAGTAAAGGGATAGGAACAGGAACATTACATAAAACACATGAAAATGAAAATATGTCATATTTCCCCTATATTATATTTACTTAGAATGCTAAGATTGAGTGGAGAGAGAGAGAATATACTGGACAATAAGGTGCATGCAGTATCAGTAGGACTGTATAATAGAGTAATAGTATCTCCTGATCTCCTTATATGTCCAGATGCATAAATGGTAATAATACTTATAAAAATCAATCTATAAGCAATTTCAGGGCTGTTGTCCACACAAGATCTGTAAGCAATACCATGATAATGACACAAAGACACTAATGATAAAGTCATTTTCAAGTGACTAGCTGGTCACTTTGAACTTGCATCTCTATGTCAGGTGAACCTTATAAGGGGAAAACAGTGGAGAGAGATGGAAGTGTAGTATTTTTTTTCCTTAGAGTTAAATAAAATACTTGTTTCTAATAACCGTAAACTAATAGAAAATAGTAACTATCCCCAAACTCCATAAGTCTTTAATTTTATGACTAGCTTGTCCTGTTTTTGCCTTGCCTTTTGGAAAATGGATCATGCTATGAATTTCTAGTTTTTCCAATATCTTTCTTTATATTGACTTCACTTTCTTAAAAAATTCTAAAGGCATTTCCTAGCATTAGCTGTTTGTTTTACCTAAACGAAAAAACAAAACAAACAGAAAAAAACAAACAAACCCCAGAACATTTCCAGGAAGTAGTCATAACACCAGCAGCAGTTTTGACTTAAGTAAAATGTATTCTTCTAGAGGATTATTTTCATCTTTAAATCATAAAATAAAAACTATTTGATCATACCATGTGTTCCAAACCGGAGAGTTATAAATAAAAGAGGTGATTACAGATTTTAATGATTTTACTATGTAATTGAGAAGATAAAACACTATATATAATTATAAAAATGCACATGACATTTTATAATTAGATTCTAAAATGTTATATGTTGGAGAGTGATGAGGAATATGACACAAAAGAGTAAGAACATCTACAGAAGTATTAGGTGAGGTCATTGGACGTGACCCTGATATATATGCACACACACATATACTTTTACCATTGTTTGCTAACTGCACTTGGAAATCACCATTAAAATTAACAGTTGAAGATTAGGATTATAAATATAAATAATACATATCAATGAAACACTCAAAAATTGAAAGGCACAAAATTAATATGTGTTTGCCATGAGCAAAGGAATAAGTAAATTATACACATATAATTATAAATAACTACTCATAGCATGAATGTTAGAAATTAAGGATCAAACTTATTTTCAAATTGGTTTATTCAAATGTGCATAAAACTCTTTGTAATAGGTATACAAAAAAAGATCTGCCATGAAATTTAGGGGTTATTAAATGTTCCAAGTGTGAAACCATTGGACCAAGAATTAGAAAATTTATACTTGTAGCATACAATCTGAGTACCAATGCCTAAATAACAGCTTTTATGATTTTTTAAAGATTTATTTATTCATGCATACAAGAACTGGGGTATAGGCCAGAGGTGTGGGGGTGGTGAGACGATTCACCAGAAACAAAGCGGGGAGCAGAATAGGAAGATTGGCTGAAATACACTGCTGAGGGGAGCAGCAGGAAAGACAGAAGATGTCTGTTGCACCATGTGGGTTACCTCCCTGGGTGGGGATTGAACTTGTGCTTCAGTGGCTGCAGATAGCTTCATAGGGCTGAGATTTAACCTCTTGCACCACCAGGGATGCCCTCTATGATTTTTTTCTTCTTATGAAATGATACTAATGCCACACATATTTGAGATCGCAAATCTCCTAGGCTATTGTGAAATTCATATAATGGGCATTTGTAAATTTGTGAACTTTGTAGCCCACATATAATATTCACTGAGCTTGTCTTAGTTCTTTATTATTCTCACTGCAGATATTTTCTTAATTATAATAACTAACCTATATTTGGCATTTAATATGTGTATATTTGGCAGTCAGTGTATTTTCAAACTGTTTGAGGGCTTCATTTACGCATTTTCAGAAATACTATTATACATCTATTATCTTCAATTTCCCATTATTTGCATTTTACACATACGAGAACCAATGCATGAATTCACTAGGTAATTTTCCAAAATCACACAGGTGCTATGTGCCAGAGGCAAGATTCGATTCTATCTTCTTTTACTCTAAAACTTCAACACAGAATCAGAACCTAGTATTCCCCAAGATTTTGCACTAGCAATATCAATTTCTATTGAACTAAGCACAGACTTTTTTCAATGGAAATTGATAAAAATTAGGTTAAAATTTTCCAAAAATTTGCTAATTGTAATTATTTTCTGTTCTTCAAATTAAAAAAGGGCTAAATTATTTATTTAACATTTGACTACCTAATAACAAGATGAATAATGACAGTGCCATCCAACTATGCTGTCCTATTTCAGAAAATCCACATATCACTGATTTTCCTATCCATTTTTTTAAGATTTTATTGCCAGCAAAGAGGCATCACATGCAACAAAAGAGGTGAGCTCATAATAGGCCACAAAGTCAAGATAAATGTTCCCTTTAAGACTGCCCTTTGGTCTGCTACCCCAGGGTTGGTAACACAAACCCTTGGGGGCCACTGCCCAGTTACCTAGGATGCTATGTGTAGGACGGCTTCCAGGCCACCTATCAGAGCCACCTACGGGCTATCAGAGCCACCTAGCACATGTGGGGAGCCATTGTCCAAGGCCATACCCAGTCCATAGTTTGTCCTGGGTTCAACCCAGTCGGGGTTGGCAATTAAACACTGCCCTGCCACCCAAACCCACACTTTAGCATAATGTCTGAAGTCTGTACCTGCAGCTGGATGGGAGCAGCGGTGCGAAGCAGCAACGTCTCCACCGGAGCCAGGACGCCGTTCCTGCTCCTGTCGTTTAGCATCCGCAGCATGTCACACAGTTGTCGCTCCACGCGGCCAGCGTCGGAGTGGGGGCCGTGGCTCTCAGTCCTGGCTTCAGCAGGCCACTGTAGCGTTCTATGATCCCTGCAGCCTTGGGGTTGCAGGGTGTGTGGAATTTCCTCTCACAGCCTGTGTCCTTGGCCGACTGCTGCACCCGGGAACCTGTACAATGGGGCACTAAGAGTCACTTGGTCACTCTCCACTACCATGTCTGTATATAGCACACAGGCGCACCAGCGCTGCCAAAACTCCCTCTGGTCCATTTGTGGATGGGATAAGCTGCTAATAAACCAGTAGTGGGGTCCACACAGGTGACTGTATACCCATCAGAACAGGGTAGTGGCCACTAATGTTAATCTGGATCAGGGGCACCTCCCCTGCAACGCAAGGCCTGTAGAAGCAAAAGGTAGCCCGACAAGTCCTGGAACACACCACACATTGTTCACAGACGGTCTGAATCTCCTTTAAAGTTACAGGTTGAGCCCAGCACACACAATGGCGGCCACTATGCAAAATCCCACCCGGGAGCTGTTTTACACCTTCTAGCAGGGCTAGGGTGTCTGCTTCATCGTTGCCTGGTGAGGCCAACAGGGCATGTCCTGTGACATGATAAACAGTTACCTGTTTCTGATGTCCCAGGCCCCATAGATGTTTCCATAGACTCTGGCCCCACGCTGTCCGATGCACGACTGGCCAGTCATTTCAGAGCCACGTAGAGATCCACGGTTCCAGGCCCCTGTACACAGGAATGTCCCCAGGGACATGTTGACGGATGGGTCGTGGAGCAGGTTTGCAAGGCAAGACTCAGCGAGCAGCCCTTTTACTATTTATTAGCAGTATACACAAGCATGATTGATGATGTGACACTGGCAGGAGGAGCAGGGTCCGGGGGAGACAAGGGGGAGTCAACATTATGGGGAACTGAGGGGGACATGTTGGCCACATACACTGGGTGGATTTCTGTGCAGGTACTTGGTGTAATTTCGGAGCTACTCCCAGACCACCTCAGACCATGGCCACACAGTCAGTCAACGGCTGCCTGGGTGTCCCCCACTGCCTCGTGACGTCAGCCGTCATCTTAAGGCAGTCATGTGGGAGCACCTTATCAAAATCCTTCATACACACACACACACACACACACACACAAACACGTGCATAGAGAGTCCAGACACGCAGAGTGCAGGGGCCCCAAGTGGTAGAAAGGCTCACTGGCTGCTATGTCCTATCCCTGTTAAGGGCTCATAGCCACACAAGCAATACAAAGCTGCAAATGCAAGGCCCACCTATTGTTTGCTAGATGTCTGAATGGTGGAAAACACAGCATTTCAAAGTATGGGCTGTCTATTGCATGGAAGGTGAAAAATAGCCTGCTTTACCCATTTTCCTTACAAGTGTTCATAAAAACTATTGAAAAACCACTTTCTTTGTTTTATCCACCTTATTATGTTTATCTTATGGAGTAGGATACACTCCTGAGTAGAATTTAATAATTTTAAGATCATTAAGCAAACCATCTGGGATTCAAAAAATTCTAAGATTCTTGCCTGAGTTTTAATATGGAAAATTATATGAACATTTGAAAATGTAGCTAGAGAATACAATTTGTAATAAAATAGTAAGTAAATAACTGTATATAGAAAATTATGCTAAATGGGGAAGAATTAGCTTTCACTGTCTCAAATTTTCTTTCTACCTCTCCTTAAAAAATGGTAACCTTTAAAATTTACTTCCAGGAGAATGATGATTATTCTAGTTTCATCAACTCATTCTACTTATTTTGACAAATATCAATTTAAAAATGCCTTTTATCATAGTTATAAGTAATATTCTTAATCATTTGTTTCTGAAACCAGAGTTTTATATATATATATATATATATATATATATATATATATATAAACACATTTGTATATATGCATTTATATTTTAAACATTTGTATACATATAACATTTATATATAAGACATTGCTATCTAGGTCAGAAAAATACTTGAAAAGATAATTGTTGAGTATTTTTCAAAGCTAATGAAAGACATCAGTCAAAATTATGGAAGATATCTGGTGACTATCAGCAGAAGAAACATTTTAAAAGACTATAAAATCTTAAAAATATTAGAGTTAATAATGACTATAAAGTACAGAATGACCACTTAAAATCAGAGATAATGGAATAAAAAATATTAAAGCAAAGAAAGATCATATATCTTGTTCAACGTTCTTTATTTGCCCAGAATATACATTGTGTGGGAAAGATAAACATTTCAGCTCTCACTACAAACTTTCTATCTTTACATATGATTTTGTAATGGAATCTATGTTTCTAGGTCTACATGAGTTTTCTTAATGTAATTTACAACTATCATTGTCAAATTTGCATTTTTAGCACGTATTGTATTCCAAAGAGCTATATATAATTCAGTCATATTAAATTACTTTGTTTAAAAATTCAACCCAAACACATGCATATATGCATGCATCACACACTTATGCACGGACACACACAGACAGCAGAAGCACTTATTTAAAAGTTAGAAAAAAGTCCTATTCTCATTCTAAGTCTCTGTGTAGCATGGATAAAGAGTCTGATTCTCTATCCCTGAATTTTGTTTCCCTAAATGTTAAGAGAGAGGAAGAGGAGCTGGTCTTTATTGTTTACTTTGTTTTATTTTCTATTGTTTTTCATCTTAGGTGGACTATCTTTAGAACACATTCAAAGAAAAATGGGCTTTATGCTGAGTTGCATAATATAAAAATATGCATTTGTAGATTCAGTTTATTTTTCCTATGCATGAAACTGAAGACCAAAGTGCAATTCTTTGTACATTTACCTCTTAAAATCAAAATGCACAATGGTGAAGAGTGATTTACTGAAGACTATTCATAAAAACTAAAGTGAGTCTAATTCCATCAGAGATTTAGTTAGCCTCTTTTTTTTTTTTGAGGGTTCCAATGATTATGTATTTTCTTTCTTTTTAACTTATCTTTTATTTATATCCTTTACATTATTTTGTATTCCCCATAGGTTTCCCACCACCAATTCACCTGTGAACCATAGCCATAGTCTCTTGTGCTCTTTTCCTCCCCCTCCCCTGTAGAATGCCTTTTAATTGAGGTGACAATAAACTAACTGATCTGATGATCTCATTTCTGGAAAGCAAGGTTAAGTGAGATCCCCCACAGTCATTTCTTTCAGATTAGATCTATGTGCTAATACTGTTTTTTGAAGAAGAGAGGGCAACTGTGAACTATTTTGGAATGTAATTTCTAGCACCACAATAAGTCACATAATGTGAAAGTATAATATAAATATAATTTATGAATATGATAATAATGAATAGCCATTTTTATGCTTTAACCTTGAACTATAACTTAGTTATTTACATAATAATTTTACTGGGAAATAGGCATATATGTTACAATTTGAAAATAAAATTCTAAACTCTTGAATATTTAAGTCACCTCTGAAATAATGCTTTCTTACATGATTTATAATGCACGGGGATATATATGTTTGAAATTATCTTTATGTAGAAAATTAACTTTATTTCTTGATTCTTCCTTTATAAATTTGCAGATTTGTCTACTGGTATGACATTGGGTGATGCCAAAAAGATATTCTGCATCTGAGCATGCCTTTTTATTTGAATGTTGAGTATCTCTCAATCTACAATGAAGGAAAAATCTAAGTTTATCACTAGAAGAGATAACACCCTTCTTTAAAGTCAGTCTTGGTTATTTAACACATAGTTATCGATATTAATGGTAGGGAAGCAATGGTTTATAAAGTTCATAATTGTCAAGAAAATAATTTTTCTCTAGCCCCTGGCCTTACAAGGAACCTTAGAAATTTTCTCTCCCTCTTCCCCTCCCCATTCTGTTCTTTTTTCTCAAATGTCATTTACTTAACTATATAATTTTGGGAGTAGCACTTCATGCCTTACATGTGTACATGTTTCACTCACCCTACCCCAAAACTCCAGTGTCATTGTTCTATCCCATTCTCTCCCCACATTCTTTTCCCTCCCTCCCATCCCTTCTGGGAACCATCAGATCATTCAGTGTCTAAGAGTTACTTTTTTTTTTTTTTTTTTGGCCAAGTTTTCTGGGGAGGTGGAGTTTTGGTTATTTATATTTTACAAAAGGGTGAAATCATCTAGTAACATTCACTTTCTAACTTATTTCAATTAGCATAATCTTCTCTACATCCATTCATTTTATCCCAAAAGTCACTATTTTATCTTTTTTTATTAATTGACTAGTATTCCATTGAGTGTATATACCACAATTTCTTATCCAGTCACCTGTTAATGAGAATTTAGTATGGTATGGTTATTTATGAATAATGCTGCCTTGAACACAGGAGTACAGAAATCTTTTCATAATAGTGTCTCCACATTCTTTGGTTGAATACCTAGAAGTGATATTGTTGAATCATACTATTTCTGTTTTTAGTTGTTGAGAAATCTACAGACTGGTTTTCCATAGAATTGTACCAAGTTACAATCCCACCAGCAGTAAGTGTTCCTTTTTTTTCCACATTCTCACCAACACTTGTTTCCATTCTTTTTGGGGTCTCTCTCTCCCCCTCTCTCCCTCTCCTTCCCCCCCCCCCTTGGTCTCTTCTTTTCTGCTCTTCTTTCTACATATTATTTGCTTTTTCATTTTTCTTGCATTATGTATTTTTGTTCATAACCATTTTAGGCCACCTCACTACTTAGTTTCAAATAACCTCATTTTGAATAGCCAAATAACAATGTAAAGTTACTATCAATTTCCTCTAGACAAAAACCATCACACCAGGAAAGTCCCTATAGTTGAAAAACTTGCATTTATTTATTGTTTCAAAAGGAAGAGCCTATGTCATGGGGTGTCTCAGCATGAGGATGTTAGAAAAAAAGATCTATTATAGATGTTGACTTATTCAGTCAATTTAAGTTGAGTTTAAAAAGTAGAGCTTTGGGCTGTTTGGATGTTTTCAGGAAAAAGGAATAATTGCCTCTTAATCAGTCTTACCTAGGATGAAGGAATACTGGAGAAGAGCAGTAATCACTACCATTACTCAGGAGGGGATATGTCTGTTCATTTTTGTGGACTAGATATAGTTCATGTTTTGTCTGTTTAGACAGGATTATAGAATGATCTTGTTTTGCTTGTATCCATTATGGTCCCAATGTAACATTATCAGATGCTGATAGTCTGTGAAATTGTTTATGTTTAACAGAAAAGGAACAGCATAGTCTAGCTGAAAGTATAAGAACAGCCCCCAGTTTTCAAAGGATGTTTTTTCCTCATCATCTTTACCTAGCTATGAATCTCAAGCATTTCCTCCCTCCAAGCTAGCTAATCCTGGTTAAACATCTAAACTCTTGAACCACAACACTGGGTGTGATTGATGACAATCTAGCCACATCTTAGAATATGTATTTAACTATCTGTATTTTATTCCCTTAACTGAAGATTGACTCTAAAAACAAAAGCCACCTTACAGAGGTAATGAAGTTAATTAATACGTATTCAATAGTTAAAAGAGTGCTTAGCACCCAGTAATGGTGTGAAAACATTAATTAGTATTATTTCATCATCTTTTCTCTGAGCAAATAAGTACTGAAATGTCCAAGGAAATAGTCAAATCAATTTCAATTCTTTGTACTATCAGTTTTATCTTTACCAGCTGTTTGTCAGCCAAGTCCCAGTTGTTCCAAAACCCTTATATCACCTTCTAGAGTCCTTTGTTTACTAACTTCTTTGGGTGCTTCTCTTTCCTCTTTCAGATTTACCATTTGCCTGGACTCGGTGATCTCCAAAACCTATAACTGTCAGTAACTGTGGTTACTGTCACAGACCACTAAGGCTGCCAGACATCTACAAATGAAGACCAGGACCACTAATACCCACCAATTACACATCTGTCCCATCTTTCCTCTCTAATAAGATCTTTTCCTCGTACACATTATTTAATTCATTTTAAGAAGAATTTAGATTGTAGAATTACACAGGTTTAAGATTTCTCTCAAAGTAAGAAATTGATATTTATCTTATATTTTTGGCAGGATAAGTTTGCAGAATTTTTGCTTTTGTTTTTGTTTTTGTATTTCCCCTTCATTTCTTTTGTTATCTAGAAAAGTTTTGATAATTGCTCACTTGGTTATTTTGGTAAAGTAAAAGGCAGATGCAACTTTAGGTCAAAAATTACTGATTTTCAATAAGATGCCCCATGGACTTTCCTAAGAACTTTTTATAAATTCACTTACTTGTTTTAAAAAAAAAAAACCTCTTCCCCTCTTTTGTTAAAATCTAAATTGATTATTTTGATTATGCAGGTTGATGGTATAGAGGAAAAGAAAGTGAAGAATACCTCTGATGAATTTCTTAATGAAGAGGATGGTGTCAAAATGAGTAACCAAAATATGTATCTGTTGATCCCTTAAGTAGTGGGGACATATAACACTAGTTTATGAAACATCTCAAGGAGTTGGTATGTGCCATCTTTAGTAAAGATTATTAGGTCCCAAATGCAACATGGAAAAAGAAAAGTTTTCATACATGAAGGGATTTGGGGGAAAGAGTATTTCAGCCAATAAACACTACAATTGAAATTACTAAAATATAAATATCATAAGATTAGGACTTTTCTTTTTAAGCAACAGGCACAGTTTCCATCACTGTTTCTGGTAGACATTAGACACATGTTTATTTAATAGAGAAATAAATTATGATTGACTAGCTCTCCAGAATATTTGCAAAAAAAAAAATGACTGGAGTTAGGAGAGAACATTTACAGAATGACAGGACAAATACCCTATCAAGAATTTAGTTCAAGGAAAAAAATTTGTTATTTCATGGCTATCTTGGAATGCTGGTTTAGAACGTCTACCACAGACTTAACGGATATAAACAGGGTCACTCATCTTATTGCAATGACAACAATAACAATATGATGTACATATTAAGTACTTCCCTGGTTTTAAATTATATGTCTTCAAATAAAATAACAGCACCAGTATTAATATTAGTGTAATTTTTCAGTGTATTCTCCTACAGTTGTATTTTCTGCTATAAGTTACATAGTCATTAACTATCTGTGAAGATAAGGTGATCTTTTAGGCTGTGACTAGCTGACTAATGGCATTTTTCTGATTAGGCATGCTTTCTCACCCCTCTGTGCCTTTGCACATGCTGCTCCCTAGGCTTACAGGCTTAAAAGCCTCTTACCATCTGTACCTGGCTAATTTCCAATTCACAGTTCAAGATTTTGCTTAGGCATCCTATATACCAGGAAGCTTTTGTTAGAAAATAATTTGTAGTAGAAGAGAGATTGTGTATATACGCATTGGTGAATGTCCAAAACTAGCAATGAAGAAGAAAAAATAACAGAAAGGAAGAATTAAATATAAATAATGAGATTTTTTTCTTGATCTTGCCTAATCTATATTCCACTTAAACAATTTTTAAATTGTATAGTACATTTTAATGCATATTTAATGATGAATTACAGTACCTTGGCTAATTATATACAGACACACACACACACACACACACACATGTTCATGTCCACATTTATTTTTCTTGGGATCAAATTGCAAAAGATATGCATTTCAAAAATAATCCATTAATAATGTTCTCAGAGTGTGAGAGTTGCAAAGGAAATTGTATATCTACATCTATATAATCAGATTTTTACATCAAATAACCAAATCATAAATTTAATTGAACAATACCAAATAGAATATAGAATTTTATCATATGCCTCCACTACATTTTATATTTAGTATTCTATCTCTTTAATACCATTAATTTGATCCTTAAGTTAATCATATTATTATGGCCATTGATAAACTTTCATCATTTTTTAGAATTAATCCTCATCAGTTCATTGAAAACATTTTATAATAGATACAGAATGGTCAAAGATATTTATAAGTGTTATTACTGAAAACTAACATGCACTCCTAACTACATCAACTATCTACTAATTATATACCTATCATCCATGTATTTATCATTATCCAAGTGATGAGTCTTCATTGAGGTAAATAATATTAACTATTACAGCAGTATTTCACATCAAAAATTATTGTCTTCTACTTTGAATGTATTTTTAAGTCCTTCATTTGTTAGGCAGACTATCATTACTTTTGGGGTAAATCTTATTTAAAAAGACAAATTAGTATTCTCCTAATCTTGTCATTAAAATAAAGCTTAAAGTTACAATACTGATATCCTCTATGACTAATCAAGATCAATTAGTAGGCTCCTTAGTTAAGGGAATACAGGTATGCTCCTATCAAAGGACTGCCAATCTTCAGTTTAAAACAATGATGAGTGTCAATGGTTAATTTTAATCTCATGAAACAACTTGACTAGCCCCTGTTGCTGAGATATTTGGTCAGACATTCTGGATATTTCTGTGAAGATGATTTTTGAATGAGATTGAAATTTAACTTGGTATACTTTGAGCAAAGCAAATTTTCCTTTATGGTAATGTTGGGGGAGGGGATGGGATGATTCCTTTAATCAGTCGAAGGCCTTAATAGAAAATTACTGACTTTTTCTAAATAAGAAAAATTCAGCCAGATGATTGTCTTTGGACTTGGACTGTAATTCTTCCTTGAGTTTCCAGTCTGTTGGTTTGGTCTTCCCCATAGTATTATTATTTTTTTTAGCCTGTCTCATTTCCACAATTGTATGAGTCAATTCCCTAAAAGAAAGCTCTCTCTCTCTCTCTCTCTCATGCTTGTATTCATGTTTTCAAATGGATAGGGGTTGGAACAATGTGATACTGAATCTAGTCAAAGGAGAGAACAAACATCTATTTTCAAAATCTTAATGCCCAAATAGAATAACAATTATCAAATGATAGAATGTTAACCCTGGCCACAAGAGCCTATTAACTTCTCTTACATAATTTAAAATTTAGCCTAGGAAACTAACCCAGTAAGGTTATTACTGAATTTCTGTGGAAACACTAATATCCTTTTCCCAAAAAAAATTTTTAAAAAGAAATATTTAGATACATGATCTGTTGTTCAACTAGGGATCCATCAGTAATAAATTCCCTTGTATAAAGGGAATCTACATTCATTTATCTCAAACTGAGAATTGTGTGTATTTTACTTAAATTATTATGCATTTGTACAGTTATTCAAATTGCACAATTTGTTCACATTAGTTTCTGACTATATCCTCTCCATCAAAGGTTATTAAATTTACAACATACTCTATGGCCATTGCCTTGTTGTTTGCAGTAACAAGAACAAATGGAGAAAACATCTACAGCAATCAATTTAGGTTTAGCAGTAGCTAAAGTTACTAAAAGTAAAGGGAATAAGAAACTTTGTAGAAAATATAGCCTAGCCCTATCTTGCAGTTAGGAAACTTAAGGTTTATAGACTTCAGTCTATAATATTGACAGAAAAATGTTCAGGGATTAGTTATTTTAGAAGCTGTGTATTTTTAAAAATAGCTTCTTAAATTCAGAATGAGAACATTAGCAAAAGATTTATATGTGCTGGTAGGCTTAATTATGGACAGTCTGAATTTCTGCATTGACTTCATGGTACACTTATTCATGGTTCAGTGGAAATCATTTTAATTGTGATGTGACATGGTATTATCTATATTTCTTTTTTCAAATATACTATCTTGGAAAAAACACATTTGAATTACTGTGAAATATTGGAAAATATATCAGGGTTCAACTGGAGACAGAAAAATAAATTAGAATGAAATTGCCTATTGACTCTCTTTCTGGGAGTTAGCATAGGTTAAAAAGGGCATGAAAGAATTATGTCTAGGTCGACCTCTAAGTCATTACACTACCAGAATTATAATTCTGAAATAAAATTAGATATTAAGCTAGACTTACACAATTTCATGTATCTTCATATTCTTCATTTAAGCTTCTTTCTTTCTTTCTCTTTAGCAAAAACCAGGCTACTCTAGGAAAGTTGTCAGAGAAGGAAATACAGTGAGAAGCTGAATACACATCTATAAATATATATGCATACATAGCTACATTTATCATAAAAGTGTTTATTCAAGTGGAACACAGAAGTCTTTCTAAATAGTTTTTTTTTAGACTGACAGGTAATTGACTCTGACAGGAGGGAAAATGCCTGCCAAAATCTAGGAAGAAGAGGTGTCAATATCTACAGTTTAACTTGATCACTGATATTATTTGTAACTTCTGAGTTATGACAATCTTCTACAACTCAACAAAACAGAGTTAAAATTAATGAGGTACCAAAGAAGTGCATGTTCAGCAGCTTAACCAACTTGAAGAATCAAACCCCAAATAAAGAACAGATGCTCCGCTGTGCCTAGGGATGAATATATTACAGATTCTGAAAACATCACAATACGTTCTGTAAGTGTCTGATGACCTGTGGATAAAGGTGACTGAAGCATGACCACAGTGTTTCTTTTTTAGGTTAATCTCTAGAACATATTTTTCTATCAGTTTGTATATCATTTTATATTCCAGTATATCCTATGGAATTATAGTACCATTTGCAAATAATAATATATTACAGATAATCTGTTATCTCTATGATCATTACTAGAACATTGTAAAATAACATAATGGAAAAACCACATTATTTTATAGCATGATTTCTAGTTTATTATTTTTTTTTTTAAAGATTTATTTATTTATACATACAGCCGGGGTACAGGCCAGAGGTGTGGAGTGGTGAGAGGCTTCACCAGAGACAGAGTGGGGAGCACAACAGGCAGATCAGAAATATACTGCTGAGGGGAGCAGCGGGTGAGGCAGGAGAGGTCTGCAGCACCATATGGGATCCTCCCTGGCCGGGCGTCGAACTCGCATGGCTGCTGCCGACAGCTCCACAGTGCAGTGCTTAACTGCTGGGACACCAGGGAGGACCCTCTAGTTTATTACTTAATTGATTGATTTTTATTGCAGTAACATTAGTTTCCAGTTTAAATGGAATCTGGACTCTGTTAATTGACGTGTCATCTGCATTCATGTCACACTCATGAACCTAGAATATTTTTTCACTTTCATATAAATATTAGTAAACCTAATTTAAATTATAATTCTTTATGAGAATAACCTGGATTCCTGCTTGTCAAACAAAACAAAGATCCAAATGTAAATTTAAGCTCAAAAGGAAAATTAATATTTCAAAACAAAATAGTTCCATATTTTATTTTAGCAAATAAATACCAGGCTATTCTTTGCCTCTCGGCATTCTTTGCCCCCTAACATTTTATAAACCATTTGGAAGTGACAGGAAAAAAGACAAACTACAGATTGGGAGAAGATATTTGCATATCATACATCCAAAAAAGGCCAATATTCAAAATATATGAAGAACTCATAAATCCAAACAAACAAAAAGCCAAAACCACCAAATTAAGGAATGTGCACACGATATGAATAATAACAGGTGAAACGGAACCAGCACTGCCCGTCACCCAGACTCCCTTCCAGGGAGCGTCAAGGACCGAAGTGTGGTGGGACCTGCGCTGATCCCCTCCCTTAGGCCACTCCTCAACCTCAGTGTGCAGTGCAGTCTCATGCCAGCCTCAGCTTCTAGGCTGCTGGAGCAGTGGATGCAGCCCTGCGTTTGGGCTATAACTGAGACAGGACCATGAGCCAGCGTCGTTGTTATTGCTTCTTTCAATACAGAATCTTATCCTTGGGTGCTTTCTCCCATTGTTAAAAGCTTAGTATTTAATTAAACTTTGATCAGTGAATGTGCTCAGTTATTATATTGGTTTAGGCTGGTGTTGGGAGTGTCAGGTGCTTTAAATTTCACAACCTCAGGCTACAGATGATAGCCTTGTCTAGAAAGGGAACACATGTGGGCCTCCTCAGTGGCCTCGGGGTTAAGTGAGCATTATTACAGCGCTGAGTTCTAGCCCCAGCCAGGAGCTAACCCACATGGCGCAGCAGACCTTTCCTGTCTCACCGACTGCTCCCCTCAGCAGTGTACTTCAGTAGGTCCGCCTGTTCTACTCCCCACTTTGTCTCTGGTGACTTCTCTTACCCCCCTGTACCTCTGGCTTACAGCCCAGTTCTTCTCCCCAAATAATAAAAGGCCACACATGTGATCCTACCTGGCTCACCTGCCACTACCCCAATGTTCAGGCTCTGATTGTTCCCGATTAAGGACCTCAGGCTCAAGCCACTAATTTTCACTGTGCTCCTATAGTTCTCCCATGGTGCACCCTCTTTTCTGGACTCCAACTCCATGCATCCTTTTATCCAGCACAATGCTGGGTCTCCAAAGTCCCTGATGTTGTGTACCCCTGAAGCAACTCTGATAGGGGACTTTGTATTAGCAGCCATCCTTGTGATTCACTACAACCACATTCAGATAAAAATGGTAATTTAATATATCAATGTCAGGTTAATCTACATTTTCATAAAATAGCAAATAAATAGTTGTTAACATACTAATAGATAAATAATAGATATCATATACCAAGTTTACAGCATTGTTCTACAGGTCTTATGAAATAAGTACTAATGTTGCTTATCAGTGGAAAAACAGAGGCAGAGAAAGATTATATAACATGTGTGAGTTTGCAAAACTCCCAATTTCAGAGCAAGTAAAGACACTTAAGAAACTGCTATCTTAATTAGTTTAACTAAAATCCTCTAAATTTGTTTTAGGTCGTGGACTCCAGACTCGATATATTGTGGAAATATACTGTGGATACTATAAATATGATATTTCTAAGAGTGCCTTGATTTAAGCTGATAATACCATTTGATTTTATTTTATGACTATCGAGTGTTGAGTCCTGTTTCCTGCAATTATATTTATGAGATTGGGCAGGATCCTTAATAGGTCTATGTTTTGTTTTGTTTTTTCAATTGTGTATACTCAGGATTCAACGAAGTGGTTATTACATAGTAACTTAATAAATGATCACACATATTAGTAATATTGTTAGTATTATTAGGAAATACACTATACTAAGTTCTTGAATTAGAGCAAAAAGAGTTCTATATTGCTGGTGAGAAATCAAAATAGAATTGCCACCTTGGAAGACAGTTTGGAAAATTTTGTGCAATTCATTATAGATACAACAATCCCATGCATACTTATTCAAGTATATTAAATACTCGTGTTCACAGAAGCTCCTGCACATGAATGTTTGCAGCAGCTTTATTTAGAATAGTAAAAAAAAAAAAAAAAAAAAAAAAAAAAAAAAAAAAAAAAAAAAAAAAAAAAAAAAAAAAAAAAAAAAAAAAAAAAAACACACACACACACAGAAAACAAAGTGTTCTTCAATAAGGGAATAGCTAAGGAAGCTGTTACATTTATACAATGAAATATCTATTCAAGGATAAAAAGAAAATATATTGGTGCATACAAAGCACAGTTGAATCTAAATGCATTTTGCCAAATAAAGAAACAGAACAAAAAATGCTATTGATTTGATTATAAAATTCCAGACATATAACTTTCCAAAAAGACAAGTCTCTAAGAACAGAAAAAAGGTAAGTGGTTACCAGGGGTTGGTGGAATGGAATATGATTTGATGTCAAAAGGGAGATACAGAGAATATTTTAAGGTCGTGGAACTATCATATATTATACTGGTTATATCATTTTATGAAACTGTCCAAACTCAGAGAAATACATTTCAAACACATAAACTTTTTTTTTTAAGATTTATTTTATTTATATATACAAGCTGGGGTACAGGCCAGAGGCGTGGGGCGGTGAGAGGGTTCACCAGAGACAGAGTGGGGAGCAGAACAGGCGGAACAACTGAAACACACTGCTGAGGGGAGCAGCGGGTGAGGCAGGAAAGGTCTGCCGCACCATGTGGGATTCTCCCTGGCTGGTGGTCGAACTCGCGTCGCCACTGCCAACAGCTCCACAGGGCAGCGCTCAACCACTGCACCACCGGGGAGGCCCTCAAACACATAAACTATAATGTATAATTTTATCAAAAAGGGTATCAGGAGGTCTCAGAATGAAATACAAGCTGAAAATGAATCAAACTATATTATAATCTTTACCATAAGTTACTGAAGAGGGTGGAATGAAAAAGGAGCTGTCTTGAGCTGACCTAAGACTAGAAAACTTTTTGAATGGAAACATGAAGGCAAGAACAAAAATAACTAACTGTACGTAAGCATGGTAGTGTATTGGGTAAATTCCTTTCTCACAGAAATATAAGCTAACAATTCTGAAAAAAATTTAAACACATCTAAGGATTTTAAAAATAAGTAATGAATGAACTTCACTCCCTGATTTCAAACTATATTACAAAGCCATAATAATTAAAACAGCATGGTACTGGAACAAAAACAGACAGAAAGACCAATGGAACCGAACAGAATACCCAGAATTAAAACCACATATCTATGAACAACTAATCTTTGACAAAGGAGCAAAGAAAATGCAGTGGAACAAGAACAGTCTATTCAATAAATTGTGCTGGGAAAACTGGACAGCCACATGCAAAAAAAATGAAGCTAGACTACTACCTCACACCCTGCACAAAAGTCAACTCAAAATGGATAAAAGACCTGGATGTAAGACCTGAAACCATAAAATGTATAGAAGAAAATATAGGCAAAACTCTACATGACATACATCTCAGCAAAATTTTTGAAAGACACATCCCTCAAAGCGAAGGAAGTGAAAGACAAGATAAACGGATGGGATTACATCAAAATAAAAAGCTTCTGTATAGCAAAAGAGACATTAACCAAAACTAACAGACTTCCTACTAACTGGGAAAAGATCTTTGCACACAATACATCTGATAAAGGACTGATAACAAAAATTTACAAGGAACTCACAAAACTCAACAAAAACAAAGCCAAAAATCCAGTCAAAAAATGGGCAGAAGAGCTCAAAAGGCACTTCTCCAAAGAAGAAAAGCAAATGGCCAACAGATACATGAAAAAATGCTCAACATCACTTATAATCAAGGAAATGCAAATCAAAACCACTATGAGATGCCACCTCACACCTGTGAGGATGGCACACATTAAAAATACAGGCAACAACAAATGCTGGAAAGGAT
>PVIJ01000995.1:0-86710 GCA_004024925.1 Scalopus aquaticus | reverse complement strand
ACTGGTGGGAATGTGAACTGGTCCAACCACTATGGAAAGCTGTATGGAGATTCCTCAAACTGCTCAACATGGAGCTTCCATACAACCCAGCAATACTTTTGGGAATTACCCTAAGGACACAAAAACACTAATCCGAAAGGATACATGCACCTGTATGTTCATTGCGGCACTGTTCACAATAGCAAAGGTATGGAAGCAACCCAGATGTCCAAAAATGATGATTGGATCAAGAAGATGTGATACATATACACAATGGAATACTATTCAGCATTCAAAGAAGATAAACACATGCAATTTGCAGCGACATGGATGGAATTAGAGGCGATCATACTCAATGAATTAAGCCAGAAAGAAAAAGAAAAATATCGTATGGTTTCACTTATAACAGGACTATAAGGAAACCAAATAGGAGAGAGACACGCAGCAGGTGGGGAAGGGGGGTGGAGGAGGATAAGGGCACAAAATGGAACAGAAAAGAACACAAGGGACCATGGAGATGGATCATGGGAGAATTGGTGGTGGGCTACCCAAGGGGAATACAAAATGTAAAAGACATAAAAAACAATAAAAATATATTTTAAAAAATAAATAAATAAAAATAAGTAATAAATGATAGAGAAAGTCTGGTGTCTTACTGCCAGAAGATTTCCACATATATGAAAACTATTGACATTTTCTGTAAATTTTGTTTTCCAAACTAAAAAGTAATTAAAGAAATACCAATGATTATGAATTTTTTTGTATATATTAAAGATAGATTGAATAGTATTTACATATGAAATAGTGAATTTGCTGTTTTCTATTGTAGGGCAGTACTAAGATTGTATCTGTACTATTGATATAATATTCCAGCCAATATATAACATATGATTTTGAACTTATGACTAATAACATACCAAGTTAACATCACATAATTTTTATCTACTCAAGCAATGATATCTCTACTAATTCTACAGTTTATATGATGAACTAGTAAGTTCTCATTTCTAAGTATCAAATTATTTTTCTTTTTTGTTTGGAAGGACATTTTGTACCTTCAATGTATTATTACACATGCCATATGTTTTATCATACAGGCAACCATTGCGATATGTAACAACTTGGCTACATGAGTGTTAATAAATGTCTGAACCAACTAATAAAAGGTTAGTCTTTGTCTATAGTCACAATAACAAAAGAATTTCAAAGTATATGCAATTCTACACAGAAATCAAACATTTTAGGACTGCTTAAATCCCATTATATGAAATTTGATATTATTTTAAAATTCCGTTATATAACACATATTTACATTCAGTGAATGTGAAGAAATACATCATTTAAACTCAATAAAAGAAAGGTAATAGCTTCCCAATTCACTTTAATATCCAAAAACCTAGGGCTTTTTCTTTTGCAAACTCTCCAAAGCATTTTCTTTTATTTTTTTTTTCAACCCTACTAATTCTGGTGGATTTAAAATACTGTTAATTATCTAGCTGTATTTCTCTTTACATGGCATTATTTAGATGAAGTTAGTTTTTTTTCAGACTGAAATATATATTGATTCTTGAAGCATTCGTTAACTACTAAAATATTTATTACTAGCATTTAGACATCACGCTCTAAAATAAAACCCTGCCAAAGTGTTCTTTGTATAACTAATGTTCAAATGGATACACATGAAAGATTAGCTGTTATGAAAATCTATTAATTCATGAATGTAGGTAATTTAAAACCTTACCTGCCTGGGTTATCTTGCTTTATAAAAATCTGAATGCCTAGTGCAGAATACAGAGGAGGCTTTGCAAATTAGTACAGTTGTTACTGATGTTTAGTTATATGTAAAAGTAAGAGCCACCACCTAAAATTAAGATTCTTTGGGAGAACACTGCCTTGATTACAAAAGTAAACTTCCCTCAGTTGACAGTTTGACTTAGCTATTACTAGACTTGCCTATTATGTGAATTTGGATAGAATGTATGGCATAGATCACTGAGTTAAGATGTCTGATAAAAAAGGAAATATTTTCTATTTACTATACCTTAAAAAAATCTGTTTTGCTAATAGGTATATTTAGAAGAGGTCATTAAACTAATATCTGAAAAAAAACGTTCTGTTAAACTTGGACATTTGTTACTTTTCATAACACTCTAACACAGTGATGTACTTTTAATGAATGAGAATCCATATTTCTAATTATTCATTAAAATTCATTGTTAGATGCTATGAATATGCTATATATGAATTTCCATGAATATAAAATGAAAATCAAAACAAGATGTTAAGTCTGCTGAAATATTTCTCTACTGTGATACTAGAGTTCATAAATATAAATATTTTATAGTTTAATATTTTAGTGATAGCTGCAATTTGAAATTAATTGCATATTTTTGCACATTGTCTGACCAAATAATAAATTAAGTTTAAAAAAGAAGTTGAGGGCCTCCCCAGTAGCGCAGCGGTTGAGCGCTGCGCTGTGGAGCTGTCGGCAGCGGCGACGCGAGTTCGATGCCCGGCCAAGGAGAATCCCACATGGTGCGGCAGACCCCTCCTGCCTCGCCCGCTGCTCCCCTCAGCAGTGTATTTCTGATCTGCCTGTTCTGCTCCCCGCTCTGTCTCTGGTGAACCCTCTCGCTGCCCCACGCCTCTGGCCTGTACCCCAGCTTGTATGTATAAAAAAAAAAAAAAAAAGTTGAAAAGAAAGTGAGAAAAAGAAAGTTTAAAAAAGTTTAAAAAAGAAAAAAAAGTGAGAAAAAGAAAGTTTAAAAAAGTTTAAAAAAGAAAGTGAGCTCTTTTATGTCAATAATTACCATTCAATGAAGAGTTTGAGTTAAACCATCAATCTCTCACTTAATCAAACGTAAAAAGAAAAACAAAACACCTACCAAACTTAAAATATATGAATCAGTCTTCAGTGATAAGTGATGAGCTACATGAGTGTATTTTTTTTAAGCCCCACAGGTAACTTGAAAGCAGATAAATGTTTCATTCTTTTAGCAGTTACAGTAATTTCTACTGCAAATTTCTTAGCATTTTTTTAAACAATTATATATGTTCTCAAAAAGGACTAGCTCTTCTTCAGGCACTCCTATAGATTATTTTATTTACTTAGCTCAGCAAAATTTGTTGAAAAGTTTGACCCTTCTGAAATAAGTCACAGTAAATTTTTTTTAGAAGTTCCCTAATGATACTCAGTTTTTATGTTCATTTGCAATTTTAACAAGACGCTCATAACATAGCAATCAAAGATTGACACACTATTTATTTACTATCAACTACAGTTACATGTCATTCTATTAAATGATAAGAAAGTAATTTTATCCAAAAGAAAGTTTCTCTAGCTTGATTATCAAACAAGACAAATGAGGTCTCCCTCTCGCATTTTCCATTTTCAGTATCACTTAGGAGGATGGTAGTAGTGATACAGAAAAAAAACACAAAAGATGAATGATCAATACAAAAATCTTACAGGAACTACTGCCATTAATTTGGAGGTCTGATGTAAATATCAATGCACAGAATAAAGAGACCCACGAATCAAGATCCCCCAAACTGAAGCTTTATGCTAATAGCTTGAGCAGTACCTGGACTGATGTTAAACTATAGGTAACAAGCAGGACTGAATCTTATTCTTGATCGATTATTTGTCATTCACAGTAGCTAAGTCAAATTTTTTTGAATATTCATTAGTAAACAATTGATAACTTTACCTATATTTTTTCCTGTGGCCCAAGAAGATAAAAACAACCTAATATGTCTTGGAACATTTTAATAGGTTGAACCAATTATGAATTACTCTCATGCTAATATTCATTAGAAACATTGAGACAAGTATCTAATCAATTGTAGTCACATTACTTATAATTACAATATTGCACTAACATTCACCTTTGTGAGTACATAGGTCACACCTGCACTTTTTGCAATAGGTGTGACCCCGATATCTTGATCAGCGCTGAACATGTCTCCATATATACCCTTCATATATTTTACTAAAATAATGGATGTAATTTATTCTTTCAAATCTAACCTTCATACATATTTACATTTTTCAGTGACTAGAACACTGTAATAATTTACAAAAAGTCAGTGACTTGCAAGTATTAAATTTATTTCCAAAGTTTCTTGTTCTCATGCAGAAACTTATTCATTATGAGACTCTGCCTCCATAAGACAGAGGCAAATTTTATTTAATGTCTAATTATACAATGTAAATTCAGTATGTATGATTTAAGGTTGATTATTAAGGCTTGGTATTTTTATTTTCCTGTATTTTCATTAAAAAGAAATGAATGAACATGTTGAAGGCTATCACGTTCTTTCAATCATCACATTAAATCACAATCCTCACTGTGGTCAGATGGAGCACAATATATTAAAGATTTATAATATTGTTGAAAGCATTTGTGTTAAATATAGCAGCACAAAAACCATTTTAGTTTTACAAGAATACATCTAAATAAAATATTTCATAGTTGGTCATATTTCTAAACTCTTCAAAATAAGATAATTGTTAACTTCATAACATTACAAATTAGATATATTAATATATGATCTATATATACTTTATGCTTTTGTGTTTTGCCTCAACATACATCTTTCTTCTATGTGAATATATATATATATATATATATACACACATATATAAAGATAGATAGATAAATGCATATACATCTATATGATTTTTTAGTCTTATAATTACAATTGTTAATTTCATATGTTAAGTTATTTGGGGTGTGAATGCCCCCGAATAATTTCCCAAAGCAAACAGAATCTATGCTCCAGCAGCAAAATTCTTAACTCTGACTTTGTAAATGTATGCCATATAATTACTTCTCAGATTGTCTCAGAATATGTGGAAGTTAGTTTATTTGGAAAGTAAATGAATAGAGACCCTAAAACGGTTAAGAATGCAAAGACACCTTGGTTATAATTGTCTGTATATATTCCCTCATATAAGTGGAATTCGGATGGCATTTGGGATCCTGGATCTCATAATGTGGTTCTCCCTATTGAAGTATAAACGGAAAAAGAGGAAAAACAAATAATATTCTTGGTCTAGGTAAGCATGTAATAACCGCCAAGGGTAGGAATATTCTGGTAATTCAGATAATGCTAAGGTAGAAACACTTGTTATGAATACTTGTGGATGAAGCTACTATTCCTCTATTTATAGTCACAGCTTCAACCCAAGAGTAAAAGGACACCTTGGGGAGCAGCATAAAGGGTATGAAAGAGTTGGGTGTGCTAAAGAAGCTGTTCACAATGTGTTTGCAAGACTGCAGTTCATTCTACAAATTTTAATAGATGATCCTCCATGATTATTACAAGTTACAAGGTGCAAAAGATGACCCTCCATGATTATTATAGGTTGATCATATTTTCACATTTTCATGTCAGGCACTTGATGGGGTTCAGAACACACTACCTCAAAATATGGCACCTTGGTGAGACTGTGGTCAGATTTATTTTGCAAAATCAGAACTTACTCAGCAAAAAAATATGCTTTTTACCCATAAAGGGCTTGCAATGTCAATCCTCCATTTCCTACTTAATCCCCCTCTGTCCTGTTTTCCCTTTCAAGTTATTTCACAGGCAGTAGGGCTTGATCAGAAAAAACACGGTGGAGCAGGAATTAACAGGCTTCTTTAGGCAAGTGGACTTCAGAGTGCAAGCATGACCACCAGACATTGACCCACGGACTGACGTGACCCTGGGACCCCCATACACGCATGTTCTAAAGGGGTCCAGCAATTAGTGCACATAAAGGCAAAGCAAACTCTTACTGTGGAAGAAATTTAATAGAATGTGCATAGAGAGAGAAAGAAGAAAGGATAATAACTTCCCCCCCAAAACACCCAAAGTTAACCACTCCTGGTGGGTAAATGTCATTTTAGAATTAAATAATATCAGGACTTTAGTTATTACTGCAAATATTCAGGAAAGGATTAAAAATAGTGTACAGGAGTTTTAAAAATGTATTCCTGATAAAACCACTAATAAAGCAGAAAATAAATTATATAAAAGAACATTTGGAGTTTTTACCATATTCTTAAATATATCCCATAAACTTAGATAAAATGTAAAAATACCAAATATTAAAGAACTTTTCTTTTGATTAAGCAGAAACTTAAAGAAATCCAATTTTTAAGGGATTTAAAGAGCAACTAGGACATTTTCAAGGTAATCCTTTGTATTTCTATCTTGCTTTTACTGCATAAACTGTGTTGTCTATACCTTATTAAGTTTTGTTAACTATAAATAGCCATTAAGATTTTATCTTAAAATTGTGTTCTCTTTTCTTGAAAGTTTTATAAAGCAAAGGGAACAAAATATTAAAAACAGGGAAATATAAAGAAAAATTAAGCAAAAAATTAGAATGTACTTTATATGACTTATTTAAGAATAATAAAATACAATATTCAGTACTCAGTGTGGCTTTTTGGAGTTATCATCATATTTATATTGTGCCTTTTATAAAAGGCTATGAAAACATTTCTTGGTTTCCTTTTTAGCTTCATAGTTATTGGGATTCAGATAATATCTCAGGGGTTGATAACTATGGTGCAACACTTTACAGAAAATAGGTGCTTTATAGATATGAAAATTCAGAATATTATCTCCTCTCCCTCTTATATTCACATCTATGTTTTCAATAATGATATACAATTTCTGCTCATTTATTTTGTGTCAGATTCTATTTTAAGGACCCGTGTACCATGTTGAGCATTATGAATATGACCCGTACCTCACAGAGTTTTCAAGTTAATTTGGAAAAATAAAGTCGTAAACAAAATATTTACTAATTAGATGAATGCTATAAGAATAGAATTGTGAGTGAAATGAATACAATCTCTAGAAAGCAAACCTAGTCTGATCTAGAAAATTAAAAAAAGTACTGAGAAATTGTTTGTTGTGGTCTATATTTTCCTAGCTAAAAAATAGTTATTAGGCATTAGTTTAGCATATTATTGGAATGTTGGAGTTGGTCATGGTGCTAAGTTCCAATTACAGGTATATCAAATGTGCAGATTTATCACTGAAGTGTTAGCACATGACAGAGGGGTACCAGAAACTCCCCAGGTTTGTAAGGAAATCCATTTATCCATGTACACAAAGCCAAAACATACTCTTATTAGTGTTCACAGAGGGAGAGAAGAAGACAGGATAATAGTTTGCAATAAAATACCCAAAGTTACTCATTCTCTTGTAGGTAGATGTTCAGTCCAGCAAGGATGACCCCAAGTGGAGCAGCCTATGCCTGAAACTTGTCCCTAGTCTAAGGCACCTTCTGGTAGGGAACCATAGCATGAGGGTAAAGGAGCCAGGCAAGTCTGGGGCTAAAGGAGCACAAACAAACCACAAATCAAGATAATGACTGTCACTGTCAGCTTCCCCATCTGTTCTACATATCTTTGTTCCACGTGTCTCCTCCAAGTTCCCCAAGTCTCTGGTGCACGTCCACAGTCAAGAAACAACTGAATCCTTCTCCACGAGTCTCCCTCCACAGCTCACCTGCCTTCCATGTCATATAGCTTTACCTGGCTGTCCAGTTCTACCTCCTAATTTTGACCAGCCAATCCAAGACAGCTGCTTATAAATGGGGTTTGGGGAACATAGCGCCTTCCCTTACATGGAGATAACTCTGTCATCCCTATGATATCTGAACCTTTCAAATTACCCATGAACTACACATTAAATTCCCTCGCCCCAAGAGGAACATGAGGGCCATGAAGCAACATAGCAGTCGCATGCACCAACACTATGGGCTTCCTATTTCCCTTCTCTCCTTGACCAACGCCAATTTCTCCCTGCCTTTTACCTTCCACTCAAACCCCAATCCCCATAACAAGCAGAGGAGATGGATTTGAGCTATTCTCTTATCTCCTTACCGCCAGTCTTACAATAAAATTCTTTCCCTACTTAAAAAAACTGATGTGTTCAGCATTTTGCTGTTTATGCACATCAGACAGTGGCCTGAGTGCCACCACACTGGCATATGGAATATGTTAAGCTGCCAGACTTTGAGAAAATAGCAGAAGCTGGAAGGTCCCTCTGACCTCTCCCCCCTCGCCTTTCTTCCTTGAAAACAAGAGGGATATACTTTCAATGTGAGAAGTACACTTCCTGTATCGGGAGAAAGGAAGACAATCTTGTCATCACAGATAAGGAATTTAGGGTCAATAAGTCTGTATAAACAAATCTTGTTAAACTAACCTTTTTAATTCCTAGCTACTTAATCACCATTTACTACTCTTAGCCCAAACTCCTCTGTCTTGTCAATGCTTCACAAATTTATTGTTTTTTTTTTTTTTTTTATCTAAAATACATGAAGATTTTCTGTTCCAATCAGTTGTTTGGATCTTTATTCACATGTGAAGTTTCCCAAGTACATGCAAGAATTCAATAAAATGTGCATGCTTTTCTCCTATGCATCTGTCTGTCTGCACAATGTTCAGAAGGGCCCTTTTTTCTCTCTCCTCTCCCATCTATGACGAGGGTCAGAAACCTGGAAGGAGGCCTCACCCTGGGGGAGGTCCAGGACGCATTTCAGAGAGAACACAGATGTGAACATTAAGTTGTGGGTATTTTTAGCAGCAAGGGAAATGATTGTGTTGTTCCTGAAGAGGGCATCCTGGAAAATCTTCACAATATTCATGGCAATAATCTCTTAAAGGTCAAATGTTTCCTTTTTATTGTTAAAGTTATTACTAGCACATTATTCTTTTATCACTATTATTAAAGCAAATATTTCTTCCATTACATTTTTTAAAAGATTTTTAGTGGAGGAAAACTGTTGACTTTTTTCTAATAATTATATAGCCAGAGACTGCTAAATTACATTTTCATGCTATCATTTTAGGTTGTTCAGATATGATTATCCATATGTACCATTTAGTCTATCCCTGACTTAAATAATAATTTGCTTCTGGTAATAAAAAAATGCCATTAATTATCATCATGGGAACATTAAGTGCAAGTGACATTATTGGTTTACAATTTCTTTGGTACTTAACAAACAAAACAATCATGTGATAGTCAATGTAATTGAAACTTACATGCAAAAATATAAAAGAACGGTGCAGACAAAATAAATCAATATTAACAAAACAAATGATGCATGAAATTGCAACTACTAAACACTGGCAAAGCTCGAGTAGTTTGAAAGAAAACCTTAATGTAACGTGCCAACTACTCACCTAAGATAGTGAACTGGCTGGCTGCTCTTCTGTGTTTTGTTGGTCTCAAGCAATAAGAAATCCAAATCAACTCAATCATGCAGAGAAATGCTTCCCAGTAGGAAAAAGGATATGGAAAGTAACTCCCTAAAATGTTAAACCCCTGTAAGTCAATAGACATAATTCAGGTTATGTGAAAAAATATTTCCATGCTCCCCAATTTTTATAAAACTATAAATTTAAATGGAGAATTTACTTCTATAATATCAAAGAATGACAGTCATCATCACCTTGACCTGTTCGTTAAGTTAATGAGAGGATCCTGCATTTTACCAATAATTATGACAGATTTTTTTTCTCTGTCATTATTTTTCCATTTTTGAACATAGACAAAGGTGAACTAGAGAATAAGCTATGTGAACAGATAAACAATATGAAAAGAAAATATCCATGTCCTCATTATATCTCAAACTAATTGGTGTGCTTAGATTTGTTTTCTTTCTCTACTTGTTGCTACAGATTCATCTATTAAATAATTTCTTTTTGTTGTCTGATTATTCTTCCCAGTAATTTTTTTTCTCAAATATCCAAGGTGTAGGTATAATTCATTGATGTTTGTGTATATGAACATACCTTCTCTTACCTTTCACCATGAATTGGATTTTAACTGGAAATAAAATATACACAGTCTTTCTTTTCTAGAGAATTGTAGAACTTGCTGCATTGATTTTGCTGTTATTGATTGTTAGCCTGGAGAAATCCAAATCTTATTTGAACTTTTTCTTTTTTTTTTAGATTTTCACTGTGTTTGCATTTTCTGGTCTGGATGTTCAGGGAATCCTTTACTAATTATTTTCAGCAAAATTTAAAAAATTATGTTCTTAAAAATCTATTTAAATCATATTTTCCTGGAATCAGGTTTTCTTCTTTCAATCTCTATAATTCAAGTCTTATTTCCCTCCAATTATATTTTTGTTACCTGGCACTGGTGTGAGTTCCTTACTCAAGAATGAAACGAAGATTCTTACCGCAGCAGTTGTTTTTGAAGCTGAGATTTTATTGAAAGATAGAGTGACAGAAAGTCTCATGGAGACTCAAGAATGAGTATCTCCAAAGGGACAACTGCCTCTCCCTCTTCCAGAGAGGGAGCCTCTCCCAGAGTTGTAATGGAAGGCAATATGCTAAGCACTGTTTGCTTGTTTTTAATTTAATTTTGCTTTTTCCGGAAGGATAAATGTGGTAAATTTTCTGGAAGTGAGATAAAAACATGACTTTTCTTCACTGAGGTGAAAGGTGGATAGTGTAATGCTGTAATTTGATACTTTCTGTAATAAATATATATGCTATCAATTTGAGTTATTTCCTGTTTTTCATGATATAAGCAATATCTTAAAAAGGCAAAGTTGGGGTTTTCATTTTTTTAAATGATTCTTTAGCCTTTAGCGGTAGTTTTAATTGAAATAAGTAACCCTCCCCTGTGTGTCAAATTCTAGTTAGATAGTGTCCTCTGATCCCAGCTTCTTCCTCAGTGAAATTCCACAATGTTCATAGCTAATTCATTATCCATCTAACAATAGTGGTGTTCAGTAAATGTTTATTTTAAGTGAATGTCTTGTGATTTTTAGTCTATATTTGTGACATTTTTATAAAATCAATATTTCTATAGCTATTGTGTTATTGTGTGTGCAAACAAAAGTTCCTAGAAAACTTTATGTGGTGATATTGTTCCATTAACTAATTAGCATTAATTCCTAACTAAACACAACTTAATAATTAACAGTTACACTAAATTTTACTTAATACAGATTCAAAACAAAAACATATTGAATGTTATCTCAATACCTGTTTTCGTATACACATTTTTAATATTAAAATTATTGCAAAGCCATAATTATTTCACTGAAATATTCACACAGTGGCATCAACATTAAGAGAACTGTCCCTACTTCAGACCATGAGAGTGTGATGATTTTTTCATATTGTTTTTAGGGAAAGTAGCTGAAGAAAATGTGTTTCTTCTTATTCTTTTACTAACTGATATGAACATTGACAGTTTAAGTATTCCTATTAAAAATTAGAACCCAGAAAGTTATTCTAACTTGTGTAATTCTGAGACAGATTCTAGAGCTATATCATACCACATCTTCAACACAATACATTCTACTTAATATTAAAGCCATTTTAAATTATATTTAAAAAATACATTTTAAAAATTCAAACCAGGCAAAATTTCAAACATAATAAATGTCTCTATGAAACCTTATAAACAATCCCACTTTGGTGTCCTGAATGTTAGGTTTCATTTTTATGCTTCTATTAGATTTCTATAAATTATCCATGCATGTACATAACATATGTACCTGGTATTATTTTCTTTAATATATTTCCATGTTAAAATTTAATATTCATTTCTACTAGTACTTATTTTTAGATATTTATTGAAGTTGTTTTTTTTCTATTGGTAGAATGAAATGTTATATAGGCACTTCAGAAAATCATTTATTTCTTTTTCATGTTTTCTTAAACAATAAAAATAGTTATAAGTTCTTGCAGGAGATAACACTTATCCAGGAAATTCTCCTCAAACATCAAATTTAGCTTATAAAGTTTTAGTCATAAATTTCAAATTGTAAAACAAAAGAAAAATTGAAATAAAAAATAAATCATGAATTTCACTGAAATATAATGCATAATCATTTAAAATTAGAGTCAGTGACATCTATATGTTTGTAATATAAGGAAGAATAAATGAGTAAGAGATTGCATTGTATTCAGATGTGTCGACGCCTATATACAACTTCTGTTTTCCTGATTAAAAAAATCATACTCACTTTTGATCATTCCTGAGATGTGATGCAAAATTGGCAAGAAGAAAACATTGGGGAAAGTAACATATGCTCTGTCTGTATCATGAACACCATGTAAAACAGTAAATGAGGATAAATTTTATTTTCCAACAGATTCAAGATGCTTCATACTTTATCCAGATTTAGAACTGGAAAAAAAATCAAAATTCCAATTTTCTCAGTCATTTCAAAATATACTCCTTTCCTCTAGGATTTTGGCATTTCTTCTTAATTTCTTGTCATTTGGAATTTAATTAGTGTGTTCATGCTATTTTTTAAAACATCGAGCAGCATTTTTTTTCTAGAATAGAAATCCCTCTTGAAAACCAGGTGTCAACAACACCATATGATTTTCAACTATTGGTTTTCATACTTTTTGGAATTCTTTTATAGCTTATGAGAAACACATCCAAAAACACATTCAGTCGTACTTGGCATACTATTGAAAATATTAAGTTTCAGACATAACAAACATGTCTTACTAACATTAAGATAAATTGTGTCTCTCACTTTTTATTTTTTGACAATGTATGGCATTTTGACACAGAAATGAGATTAGACACACACAAATTTTTCTATACAAATCAACCTAGTCAAAAAAGAAAAAAAAAGAGCAATATTGTATACTCTTCAAGAGATTTGCGTTTGAGTTTGCAATTTTTATATTTTTCATAAGTTTCTAGAAAAGGGGCACTTGAGATTACTCTAAGTTACAAGGTCATTCTTTTTCAGTGCAATTATTCTAAAACTCAAGATAAAACCTAAGCATGTTACCTTTAAGGAAAGATCACTAATTCTAATTCAACACAAACGACTATGTTTGAGATCACTTTGCAAAAACTGCCTTATTTTAAAGATTTATTTACTTTTGCATACAAGCTGGGGTGTAGGGCAGAGGTATGGGGGCGTGAGAGGATTCACCAGAGATAGAATGGGGAGCAGAAAAGGTGGATCTACTGAAATACACTGCTGAGGGGAGCAGCAGGCAAGACAGGAGAGGTTTACTGTGCCATGTGGGAAGCTCCCTGGCAGGGGATTGAACTCATGCTGCAGTGGCTCTGGATAGCTTCATAGTGCTGGATTTATGAAGTGCTAGCACTTCATAGTGCTAGATTGCTCCTTGTACCGCCAGGAAGGCCCTGCAAAAACTGTCTTAACAGACACTTTGCAAATGATCACGTTGGGTTCACTTTATTTTCACCATACAGTGTTTTCTTTGCAGGTCAGAGAGAATAATATTGATGTTCCCATACTAGTTGACATATTTCCTCCATTTTTTGTAGCTACTAAATGATTTCACTAGATATTAAGGACACAACTTTAATGACTATAAGGATTTGACATTAAAAAAACTTAATAGTTTTATTTGGATCTTTAAAAAATAAACGTAAAGCACCAAAGTGGGGAAGAATAAAAACAAAGAGAGAAGGAAGCACAATGGACTGTGGTCTTGGACTATAGACATTTTGGTGGTGGGTTCATTTGGGGTAGCCAAGTATTATCTCAATTAAACTTATATAGAAATGCTTCTTATTTTCTTAGGTTTATATATTCTTGGGAACCAAGATATGGTTTTTAATTCAGTATTTGTATTTACTAACATAAAATTACACAGACAAATTTGGCTATTTTATAACTGGAAGTGGGATGAATGGAAGAAAGAAAATTTATATGTAATTACAAAATATTAAAGAATGAGCACTTTCTTTCAGGCAATCAATTAATTTCATCCTTCCATCAAATTTATAAATAAATATCATCATCAGCTCTATCATTATCATCATCATCATCGTCGTCATCATCATCTCTACTTTATGGGTGAGAAAACAGATGGACAGTTATCAAACAGTCCCAGGATAGAAACAAAAATTCAGTCTGTCTCATTTTATTGTCTCTGTTCCTGACTATATTGCTTACCTCTGAAGTTACACAGAATTATTGAACAGTATAATAAGGAAAAAGTTTTAACTGAATTCTTTTTTTTCATAAAGATTACACTAATCAAATACCGAAAAAAGAAAATATTTGTTATTTAATACTTGAGTGTTATAAATCACATATCTGAGACAAACCAGAAAGCATTTTAAGGATTTATATTTTTTTCCTTGGGGACAGATTGTTTATAACTTTTTTAGGTTGGAAATATTTATTTTGAAATCAGAAATAAAATGTTTCATTTGTTATTTATAAAACCTATAGTGCTTTTAGATGAAATATGCAGACCTGAGAATGTAATTGCAAATAAGAGCAAACTATATGTATGACTACATATCTTGAATAGTTCCATAATTCTAACATTTTTAGACATATGAAAGTATATTCTTTATCTAACCTTTGCTGAAGATGTGTGTGATCACATAAATCCTATTATAAGTATAATAATGTATTATGATGTAACTGTAACATATATAAATACTATATTATTATTATATAAGTAAATAGAAGATCACTGATGTGGCTCTTCTATTTATTGACATTGTAATGATCCTAACTAATAGCGAGGTGGGGGCAATTTAGGTGAAGTGACTTAACTTATTAATTAAAAGGTGTCCACTTGACATTGATAAAGTCATTTGAGTTAAAGAGCAATGAAAGCCTAGCTGTGTAGTAAAAGCCAAGGCCAAATTAAATCTTACTGGTGGTCCTGATAACACTCGTCTATGAGTAGTTTAAATACAGCAATCAAGCTTACCTTTTATGCAATCTCCACAACATTCTGCAGATTGTGGCCTCTGCCACAGAAGGCTCTCCCCAGAGAAGCAGCCTTCCTCTAGAGCCCAAAACCTGGTCAATGTTCTTGCTGATTTTGCAAATCCTGTCTTAATGAACCTCAGTTCATAACAATTGAATGGTATGATTATACAGTTGTAATGCAGATTTCCCCAATAAAAGCATATTATGATTATATTCAATTGTCTTGACTCCTAAGTAGACCCCTACACACTCTAGGGGGAATTACTCTGGTGAAAAACAAACCTCATATTATAGCAGTTTATCTAACCACGACTATCTGCGTTCCAATTTACACAGCACTTCTCTGGTCTTAGCACTCAAAGTTCCATGACCCAGGAAACATCTTAGCTGAGAAAATTAGGATGATTATCCTCTTTATTTGATAAAGTTAGAAAATAGAATTTAAGAAAAAGAGCTTTGAACTCAAAAGAAATTTTCCACAGAAATAAAATCAGTTACCTCTATATCAACACTCACTTCAACTTTAACATGTAGAAAGATCATAATTTTATACAAACTCTAACAATTGGATTAATTAAATAATTGCTCTATGAGGTCATTACATACTGGATTCTATGTCAGGTTGTTGAATATAAAAATAAAGAGATAAATTGCATTCTCTACTAAAAAGAGAAAAAAAGAAAATGATTATTCAACTAGGCTGTTATGACACAAAATGTAAGGCTTACTCACAGCATTATAGAATATTACAGGAAAAGAATTCATAATCTTCAGGCCTACATTAAGGAACACACAATGAGAATGAATACCCAGATGACCAATACGCACAAAATAGAAAATATTCACTAGGAATGTGGCCATTTGGAGAAAATTGCACTTACTAAAGGGCAGTGCAAATGTAATTAGTCACTTCTACATTGGGATGGTGAGGAGTGAAAAGAATAATAAAGCACACAGAAAAACATTTCTGGGAAATAAGAAAAACATGCATACTAAATATTAACATTCACCAAGTTCTTATAATTTGCCAGGGACTCTATTATGTAACATACTGGAATAGTCCCAATTAACCTTCCTATTTGGAATCTATTTCATTTCCTTATAAGAAACAGTAAAGACATCTCAGTAAGTCTTTTAAAATCTCAACAACTGAGTTTCCCACTGTAACTCCTCGGTGCCAATAACTGCATTAGAAATCAGAATTCAAAATGTTATACTATTTACTATAAAAGGTTTTAATGATACTTCTACAGGATTATGATTGTTTAGTGTACAAAAGCTATATGAGTATACAAAGAATAAATTGATATCGAAGGAAGAACTGAGATATGGGCCCCTCTTTCTCATCACATTTCTGCTTACAATATATTAGTGATTAATTGTTGAAAATAGATAAATATTGAAATAGTATTATTTCTGATTATGAAAAAGCCGATCATATCTGTGAGTCTGCTGTGTTTATTGACAAATCTCTAAAGCCTGGAAATATGCCTGGGACAACTCAATAAATAACACTGGCCAACAAATTTTTACAAAAGTCATGCTCTGAAATAAAATTAATCATTCCCTATCAATTTCTATGTGCTCAACATGAATATGACAGTCAAATTCAAATTTTGGCTCTAGTTTTTTTGTAATCTGCAATAAATTGATGTTTACATCACAAAATGCATGCCGATAGTAATAGGCCTACGGTTAATACCTGTAAAAAATCAAGTCATAGACTACTTCTTAGATTTCTTTGCTTGTCTCTTCTACAGCTGTTCAGGAGCATCTCTGGGGAGTGCCCAGCAGTAGTCAGCTAGCATTGGAGTGGACCGTTTTCCCTGGTATCTTTGTTCCATTGATGCGCTGTCTTGATGATAACATTCGCCATGTTCATCACTAACCATACTACAGTTTTCAGGGAAGAAACCCAAATGGGAATGAAAGAAGTGGATCTTTAGAGACATATTGCAGTCAAGTTTCTGATACTGCATCAGCATGTCTTCTACTAGTTCCTTGCAGTTATCTGCCTTAACATTCCCAAGAAATTTTGTAGACACTAGGCAAATAGCATTCCATGCTTGTTTCCCATCACCCTGCAGCAAGTTGTTGAACTGGTCGTCTTTGAAGAGCTCTAGAATCTAAGGACCCACAAAAACCCCCTCTTTAATCTTTGCTTCGCTGAGTTGAGGAGATTTTTCATGCAGGTATCAGAAGGCTGGCGAGGTCCGGTCCACAGCTTTCACAAAATTCTTTATCAAACCTAGTTTGATGTGAAGGGGTGGTAGCAGGATTTTGTGAGCCTCGACCAGAGCTGGGTGCTGGATATTCTTCTCTCCAACTGCTACATTCTGTCTGCGTGTCCATTCCTTCCAAGTGCAATTCACTTGCTCGGCTATCTCACTCACATAAGAAACACATGTATTTTGTATATCTGTGCTGCGGTTCCATTAAAAGGGCAACTAGCTTCAAATCACCACAGACATGGCAGCTGTACTTGTTATACTCAATGGAATTCAGTAGCTGCTTTAAGTTATCATATGGCTCTTTCAGGTGGACAGCATGTGCTACTGGAATAGATGGAAGATGGTTTCCATTGTGCAAAAGCACAGCCTTAAGACTCAGTTTTGAAGAGTCTAGAAATAGTCTCCATTCTTGTGGGTCATGAGTGATTTCTAAGGCATTCATGAGGCCCGCAATATTGGAACAGAATACCAGAGTACTTTCCTTTCTGAAGAAAGGCTCCAACTGCTGGTGGTGCTTTCGATAGAAAGCAATTGTGACATCTTCTTCTAGAAGATTCCATTGTTGGAGTCTTGATCCTAGCAATTCTGCCTTGTTCTTGGATAAGTCCAAATCACAAACCAGGTCATTTAGTTCTTCCTGTGTTAGTCTGTGTGGGGTTGATGATGAACCACAGTGAAAATCTGGATCACTGCATGCTGATGCAACAGGAGAAGAACAGGTCGGCTCACCCTTGTCCTCATCAGATGAATTAGGAGAATATTCTGCTGGAGGTTCTGGAATAGGAAGTCCTTCAACATGTGGAACTGGTCTCAATGCAGACGGAATGTTTGGGTAGACTATTCTCAAATTCTTTTGCTTCGTTATTCCGCCTCAAAGAGGAGAAACCAAGCAAATGTAACGATATTTTATGTGGTTGCTTGTCTCTCTCCACACCATGGGGACTGAAAAAGGCATTGACGGTCTTTTGCCACTGAACCACTGTGAAAGCTGTGTTGTACATGTAGCACAGCATCTATGTGGGGCCCAAGGCTTGTCTTGGTCACCAACCTTGCATCCGAAGTCAAGATGATAAGCCTTCTTCACTTGAGAAGTGATACTTTTCTTCTGGTTGGCAAATGTCACTTCGCCACAAATAGAGCAGAAATTGCCCATGCTATTAATGCACTTTAGAGGCATGACTGCTCTGTATTGTGCCTAATGGATAAAATAATAACAGTTCTATGGAACAGTAGCTTAAACTGTCTCACACCAAGTCTGAAACATTTCCAATGCTCAACCTTTCCGACAAGGCTTTATCTAGTACATTGCTGACGTCAGCTTTCTTTAGCAGCCACTTACCAGTAGTATTGCATTGCATCAGAAAATGATGCAATCAACCTGAATGATGTGTGCATGATGATATTATGCAATGTGATGCAATATTACATCATTCTAGGCTGATTTAGGATGTTGTTGCAGTCCTACTGGATAAATTTACATGGTGAAGCATATAAGATGATTATATATCTTCAAAATGAGAGCTAAATGAAAAATGTTCAGGGTTATATTCATGTTCAGCACACCAAGATTCTACAGATTAGGGCTTTTTTAAGTCAGTAGTGCTCTCAATGATGACCAGTGTAATTTGTATTTTTTTAAAGATTTACTTTTATTTATTTATGCATACAAGATTTGGGGTGTCAACCAGAGTTGTGGGGGGCACAGGAGGATTCACTAGAGACAGAATGGGAGCAGAACAGGTGGGTCTACTGAAACGAACTGCTGAGGGGAGCAGCGGGTAAGACAGGAGAGGTCTGCTGCATCATGTGGGTTAGCTCCCTGGCCAGGGATCAAACTCAGGCCTCAGTGGCTGGTGATAGCTTGATAGCTCTGAGACTTTAACCACTGTGCCACCAGGGAGGCCCTAAGTAATTTTTAAATTAATTAATTAATATCACTAGATAGATTTAGAAGACCTAGAATTTATTTTTTTAATTTGTTTTAATGGTTCTAGTTTAGTAAAAATAGTAATTTATTTCTCACAATTATGGAGACTAGAAATCCTAGTTCAGGATTCAAGCATATTAGGGTAAGACCTGGATTTTTAAAAAATTGTCTTCTAGAGTTTTAAATTTTCAGCTTAAAACGCAAACAGACTACAAATAAAATTTAAGACAATTTAGCAATGTAAAATTTAGATTTTAATGACTAGGTAATAAAAGTGAACTTATTCAATGTCATTATTTGAATCTGACCACATATTCTGGATTAGAGCCATCCAATTTGAAACATCAATTTTGACAAAATTAAAGTGCAACAAATAATCTAGTGAAATTTATTGAGTTGTAAGAGCAAAGAGGAAGAGTTCAATAGTTCTAAAAAGTAATTGTAATATAATAGGGAATATATTGCCAACATTAAGGTAGTTATTTTGTATTATTTAATTGCAAATGTCACAGCTATTGAGCTAATCCTAAGGGTCCTCATTAAACCTGCTTCAAAGCCCATACTGAATAATACAATTCAGGGACCAAAAGCACTATCATTGGTGAGACATTTTTCCTTTTAGAATTGAGATATGTTCAGAAAATATAAATTATTTCTGTAATACAAATTCAAAACAATTTGCTGCAAGCCGACAAATTCTGATCATGTCTATTCAGCTTATCTTCTCCACTTTGCCAGATAGAAGATAAATATATTGTACATTTAGCTCTGTCTAACTAGAAGAACACAAATGAATGCAAAAAATATTTTTAAGGTATCAATGCCATCATAGGAAATAACAGTCTAGAATAGAAATAATGTCTTGAGATAAGCTGAACTGATAAAAGTTGTTTCATTTAGATACAACTGTTGCTTTTCATGCACATTCTAGTCATGATTATATAACATGACCCTAGAGATACACAAAATATATTAAGTATTTAACAACAAAGTTGTTAAATATTTTAATTGCATTAAGGACTAATTTTACTGAATTCTAGAAATTTTTGTTCAGACTTATAAATACGTCAGTCAATGATAACTAAATATTACTGATTTATGCTCAAGTTTATTGGCTATTCCATGAGAGAAGTTATGGATATTCTAAATTAATAAGAACTTCAATTTTTTCTTGAAAATTTCAAGCTGCAAGAAATGCTGAATGACTGACAATGCATTTTCAAATTGGCAAACCTCTCAATATATTACTTTTTCTTGACAATGATCACATGTGACAGACATCACAACTAAATACTGTAATATTCGTGAATACCTGTCTTAAAGAGAACAAATCTAGTCAAATAGCCCCTTGGTTCTCATTTTTTTTTAAAAGGTTATATTGTTCTTACTAGAAAATTTATTCTCTTTTTACATTGTTGAAAACTGAAATGTTTCTATTTCAATATATTTGATTTAATAATGTGATTTGTTTTAATTGAGCTTATTTTGAAACATTGCCTAAGTTTGGTTGCAAGTAAAGGAAACACACAAAATAACTTTTGAGAAACCTAAACCTTATTTGTCCCTCATATAGGGGTCTATTGCATAGGAAGATATAGTGCTGTGAGTTCTCTTGCAAGTAAATATTGCATAGTTCCTGAGTATAAACAAAGTAAGAAAAATAAAGAACTGGAATGAATGTAGGTTTACCTTAGGAAAATAGATGGAATGGATAAATTAAGTGAAAGTGTAAAGGAAATAATGGGTTGAAATTTGAATATGATGCAGAAAAGTTACAGATGTAAAACATTAAACATTTTATCTGAATCATGGAAAACAATTTTTGTCTGAAATGTCATATTTGAGTATTATCTATTCACCAATGTTAGATTTGCTTCATTTTTGATTTTCAAATAATTGATTCAATTTAATGTTTGCATTATAAATCCAGATTAGTCATTGTACATTTATGTTAATAAATAAGAGAGTCTTAACAGTGGGGCACCTGTGAAGATGTCCAACATGATTCTTTGCTGGATTACCTACTGTGTTATTTCTATATAGTATGCAGATAAAATCCCTCTATTAAGCGTGGAGTATGCAAGGGGGGGCATGTCTGATACTGGCCTTGGTAAATTATACGTATTCCCAGAACTTCTCTGTAAGAAAAAGAAGGAAATCTATAATCAGGAAAGAATTTGATCATGAGAATAGAGATCTGGAATACTATCACAATCCATATGGAAGATTAAACCATGGGCATTTTACCAAAAACTGGAGTACAGAACAAGAAGCTAAAATAACGAGGTGTATTTGAGAGGGAGCAATTTTCTTCAAATAAATTGAACAAAATAATATTGAAATTTATATGGAACCACAAAAAGCCTCGAATAACAAAAAGAAACCTGAGAAAACAGGGAGATAAACAATGTATTGCATTAGTCACTGGCCTCTCCATTCTAACATATAAGCTTTTATTATTAAACCTATGCCTTATCCCCATATGGTAATAACCCCAGTATTTAACACATTTTTTTCCCTCTATGTTTATGTCCGATAAAAGACTGTTCTGTCAATAAACTAAAACAGCAAAGGAATCCCCTAGATTTCTCCTGAATCTAATCTTACAAATAGAATATGATTGTACTTCATGTCTCAAAGATATGATTGCTCTCCACATTATTCCTTGCTTCTGTTTAACAAAAATCTATGAGTTCTCTAGGGCTAGCATAATAGAGTACCTCAAAATAGGTGGCAATAAACAACATACATTCATAATATCACAGCGGTGTAGGCTAGATGTCCAGAAATAAGGTATTAGCAGAGCCATACTTCCTTCTAAACCTCCAGGAGAGTATAATCCCTTGCTTTTCCAGCTTCTGATAGCTTCTGGTGTCTTGTTAGCTTGTTGCAGTCACTCCAAACACTTCACCAACCTTCTTCCTCCTCTATCTGTGTGTCTTTATATCCTCCCTGTATCTCTGTCTTCTCTTCTTATAAGGACAGATGTCATGTTGGTTTAGGGTTCACCCAAATTCATTATGACTTCATCATCCTGATTACATCTTCAAAGACCCACCACCAACTCACCCATGACCCATCTCCATGGTCCCTTGTGTCCTTTTCTACTCCATTTTGTGCCATTATACTACCCCCTGCCACCCCGCTGAGTGTCTCTCTCCTATTTGGTTTCCCTATAGTCCTGTTATAAGTGAAACCATTCGATATTTTTCTCTTTCTTTCTGGATTATTTCGATGAGTATGATCCTCTCTAGTTCCATCCATGTAGCTTCAAATTGCCTGTGTTTATCTTCTTTGAATGCTGAATAGTATTCCATTGTATATATGTACCAAATGTAAAATACATAAATAACTATATATATAAATAACTATATATATATATATATATATAGTTATATAGTTATTAACAAATTGCATTGTATGGATATCACATATACAAAATATGGTCTCTAAAATCTCCAGAGCCAGCATAGTGATGTGATTATTTAGATCTCTATCATTCCATTGACCAGTGCTCACTTCACAAGGGCTGGGGAAAGCAGGTTAGGAATATATATGTGTGTGTGTGTGTGTGTGTGTGTGTGTGTGTGTGTGTGCGCGTGCGCGTGCGCGTGTGTGCGCGCGCGCATATATAAAGGCCCTATCCCCAAATAATATTTCATTTACAGGTATGGGGTGGGGGATTTTAACACATTTTAGTTATTTATTTTTTTTTTTTAAGATTTATTTATTTATGCATACAAGCTGGGGTACAGGCCAGAGGTGTGGAGTGGTGAGAGGCTTCACCAGAGACAGAGTGGGGAGCAGAACAGGCAGATCAGAAATACACTGCTGAGGGGAGCAGCGGGCGAGGCAGGAGAGGTCTGCTGCACCATGTGGGATTCTCCCCGGCTGGGCGTCGAACTCGCATTGCTGCTGCTGACAGCTCCACAGTGCAGCGCTTAACCGCTGCGCCACCAGGGAGGCCCAGGAGACATAATTTAACCCATAACATATCTCCATTACTAAATACTGATATTTACAATCAAACACTATATATTTTTTTTCCTTCTGTTTTCAACATTCCTAACCTGCTTTCCCCAGCCCTTGTGAAGTGAGCACTGGTCAATGGAATGATAGAGATCTAAATAATCACATCACTATGCTGGCTCTGGAGATTTTAGAGACCATATTTTGTATATGTGATATCCATACAATGCAATTTGTTTGGGTCAGTGACTCACATTTACGGGACAACTTCCCTGAATGACAACATTGGAACTGAACACATTTGTAATAAACTATATATAATGCACATGTATAATCTGACTAACATTTACATGTTTAGTAAGAGAAGGTTTTAAACTCATGTACTTATTATGAATTCTTAACACAATATTAAAAAAATGAAGGACAAAAATGTATGTGTAGAACTCTGTCAACCCCACAATTAGGGGTTCTTATATTCAAAGAACTAATTTCTCAAGATTTTCTTTACACTATTGATCCCATTGAACAATAACTTTCTTTTTTGGGCAATATATTTAAGATGGAAAAGAAACCCTATCATTAATATTTATGCCCCCAAACACTTGCAAAGTATTATAAAATGACATAGTTTGCATATTCATTAACATAAAAGATATTTAAGTACCTAGAATGCAAAACTATAATCAGACATTGTTTCTTACAGCATCAAATTATATCCATCTAATTTGTCAGGAGCTCCTATATATCTAGGTGTCAGAGAAACATGTTTAGATGAGAGTATCTTCTGTGTTCACATGCTCATTCATAAATTCCTCCATTTATTCCTAATGATTTAACAGATATTTTTGTATTTATTATGCTTAGTACTCTCTGCTTGGAGTTAAGTGTAGCACCATGAAACAGATAGGCAGGTTCCAACTTGCAATGATTTTACAGAACATGATAGACTGCAAATAAAGAAATGATGATACAGGTGTATAATTACATGCTGCAAAAGTGTTGGAAAGAAGCACAGAGGGAAACAGAACACATAGAAAAAGGGGTTATGATCTAGCCTGACTGATTGCTGAATGTATCCAGGAGAAAATTCTATCTTTCACAGAGCAACAAATGTTGAGAAAGAATAAGCTGATCCAAGAGTGGTGCAAAGTGTTTTATGCAGTGCAAAGAGGGAATTCAAAGGCCCTAAAAAGCAAGATTAATTCTAGGAGTGCAGAAAGCTTATGAGGAAATATATGAAATGATATTGAAGAAACGTAGGGGCCAGCATTGGCAGGAAGTTGCAGCCATGTTAGGGATTCTGCCCTGGGTACTAAGACAGATGAACAGCATGGTCCTATCTGCAGTTTGAAAATATTATTTTGCCTGCAATTTGAAGAGGGAAAAATTGGTTCAGGGAAATAACTTAGGAAACAAGATCTTCACACTTTACACATGAGGATTTGGAAGGTGACAGAAACACAGAAATTTGACAAATATTTTGAAAGTGCGGCATGTAGACACTATGATGCAGATATGCAAGAACATTTAACTATTTTCTAGGATATACATTTCCTTTCTTTACAACACCATTCCTGCTTATGGTATTCCTGTGCCTATGCATAGACACAGATTTATTGGGGGAGCTGGGAATGATATGGGCCGAGCATGTAACAAATTTTGCTAATGAATAGTCATTCAGCACACTTCAAAATTACCTCCAAATTCTCTTTAGAATATTCAACCAACTCAATTTTCATCTCGCAATAAACATTGTTTTTCCTGTGATGATGTGTATTTGCTCTCTCTGTTCCTTTCCCGTTTCAAATGAGAGGTCTAGATATACCCTCCCTGGTAGGAGAAAGACACCTGCGTGCTTTGCTGTCTTTTCTATGCCTTGAGTGATTTATTTTGCACTTTGGTCACTGGGGTCTGCATACTGTACTCGGAGGTGCAATCTGTTCTGCGATTGGAGAAACAGAACACTTGCTGAGAGTAGTTTTAGGTTATCTAAAATCTGCATATGTGTTTTCCCACCCTATCTCCTGAGGTTTGGACTACAAAGAGGAAGTCAGAATTCTTGATTCTATATTACTAAATCTTTTTGTTTCACCACGCCATTTACCCATCTATCCTTCAAGTCACATCCACTTACAGTATCTTAGTAATCTTTTCTATTCCTTGTAAGAAGGGATTTTCCCATCATATCAAGCAAAAAACTTTATCAGAGCAATTTTTATTCTCTGTTTATAATCCAGAGTATGCCTTATAATCCACAAGTCTTGTTTTTGCTGTATAAATAAAAATGTTTGATATCAAAAGTGTATTACCTGTTACATGCTTGATTCTGACCTACTCTTTCCTTGATACTTCAACATTTATACACACATACTTGTAGGAATTTTATCATCGACAGATGGCTGCTTGGGCCTCCCTGGTGGTGCAAGGGGTTAAGTCTCAGCACCATGAAACAAAAGGCAGCCACTGAAGCAGGAGTTCGATCCCCACCAGGGATCTGACCCACATGGTACAGCAGACCTCTCCTGTCTTACCCTCTGCTCCCCTCAGCAGTGTACTTTAGTAGATCTGCCTGTTCTGCTCCCTGCTCTGTCTCTGGTGAATCCTCTCACCCCCACCACCCCACACCTCTGGCCTATATCCCAGCTCTTGTATGCATACATAAATAAATCTGTTAAAAAAAAGAAAAGAAAAGAAAGGTTAGTTGCAAAACTACCATGATTACAGTAGAAAGAGAGTTCAGAGAAGGAAATAGGAAATATTGATATATAGGAAAGAGTTTGCAGTCTGAATATATGGCTAAAGCAATGTCAGTCCAAATGTATTTTAAAATTCAAATACCTTTAGAACTTACTAACTTAACATACAAAAGGGGATATATAATTATAGGTTTTATCAAGTGAAGGGGTTTGGAAATGTTAAGTCCTGGATTATTGGTTTTGTTTTTGTTGAGTTCTGAGTGTTCCTTGTAAATTTTTGTTATCAGTCCTTTATTGGTTGTATTGTGTGAGAAGATCTCTTCCCAGTTGGTTGGGTGTCTGTTAATTTTAGTCAATGTCTCTTTTGCTGTACAGAAGCTTTTTATTTTGATGTAATCCCATCTGTTTATCTTGTCCTTCACTTCCTTCGTTTCGGAAATGCAAATCAAAACCATAATGAGATACCACCTCACACCTGTGAGGATGGCACACATTAAAAATATAGGCAACAACAAATGCTGGAAAGGTTGTGGAGAAAAAGGAACTCTTCTACATTGCTGGTGGGAATGCGAACTGGTCCAACCACTATGGAAAGCTGTATGGCGATTCCTCAAACTGCTAAACATGGAGCTTCCATATGACCCAGCAATACCACTTTTGGGAATCTACCCCAAGGACACAAAAACACTAATCCAAAAGGATACATGCACCTGTATGTTCAATGCGGCACTGTTCACAATAGCAAAGGTATGGAAGCAACCCAGATGTCCAAAAATAGGTGATTGGATCAAGAAGATGTGGTACATATACACAATGGAATACTATTCAGCATTCAAAGAAGACAAACACATGCAATTCGCAGCAACGTGGATGGAATTAGAGGGGATCATACTCAGTGAAATAAGCCAGAAAGAAAGAGAAAAATATCAAATGGTTTCACTTATAACAGGACTATAAGAAACCAAATAGGAGAGAGACACTCAGCCGGTGGGGGATGGAGGAGGCTAAGGGCACAGAATGGAGTAGAAAAGGACACAAGGGACCACCGAGATGGATCAAGGATGAATTGGTGGTGGCTTACCCAAGGGGAATACAAAATGTAAAAGATATAAATAACAATAAAAATATATATTGAAAAAAAAAAGAAAATGTTAAGTCCTCTCAATTAAATGAGTAATATTGCACTATTTTATATATTAGATATATTCTGTAAAGGTACTACTTTACTTCCTTTATATATGTACACATATGTATAGTGAAAATACTGTTAGAATTAAAAACCCAAATTATATCCAAGAAAGAAACATTGGCAAGTTTCCTAGATTAGTGAAATTTCATTACATGTACCTAATACAAAGTGAATTATTAATCACTAATATTATTTTTCTTCTGACAATTTATTTCAAATATAATGGTTTTTAAATCTTATTAGCAAAATACCAACTCTCAAATAAACCTTTGTATTGGAAAACACTAATAATTTTAAATAAATGACTAAAATGGTAATTATATTGTATCATATTCTATTCTACATCTAATATATTTTGACTTTCCAAAACATAATAAACTGATTGAGGAAAAAATATCTAAATAGATCTAGTATTTCAGGGGTACAAATCTCTCATTTTAAAGGAACATTTCATACACAAATTCACTCCATTTCTACGAGAAATAAATGGAGGTAAAGGTTTGAAGTAATTGGAAAAGAATTTCAATATCAGATAGAGGAAAATACAAGAGTGAATTTTCAATAATGGATAAATATTTGCCAATTGGCATTCTTTGTTATATTGCATAAATGTTAGCCCTTGAGTTATGAATTTTTATCTGAATCAATAGTTCTGAATCTTTGAAATTTACTACTGAAATGCTTACTTTTTTTTTATGTCAAGTCAATACAGAATCAATGGACCCATAAATCTTCATTTTACTTCCAAAGAAAGATGTGTCTCCTCCCTACAACTACCACCTACCTTCTCTTCTTAGCAGAAGCACAGCTTAAGTCTTTTTATTTCTTCAATAGAATCAGCTGAAGGAAGTAAAAGAACTACATTATAAGACAGTTATGGAACACTAATGCTCCGGGAAAACAGTGGGTATGAACATGATGTAGCTATTCAACTGCTGAAAGGAATCCTGGTAAAGTGGACACCAGCTGTGTTATTCCAGATGCCCATTTTTGCTTAATGACTGTAGACCAGGAAACAAAGCAATCAGTAGCTCTATCCAATAAAATAAAACTCTCATGTTAATCAACTCATAAATGAATGTTAGAAAGAAGATATAAACAAAAATACATTAAAAATAAGTTCTGAATGTGGACATTATGTAAACATTTTCTATATTAATTTACTGGTAGTATGACTTACATGTACTTTAATAAAATATAACCCTAAAAAATAAGTGTCTTAAAGCAGGAAGAGTTATTAGTGACAACTAGTTCATCCACCTACCACACATCCTCCAGGAAGTCTATGTATTATAGGATAAGTAGGTGGTGGTTTAGCCTCTGCTTAGAAAATTCTAAAAACCAAAACTTACTCCTTTATTAAAAAAAAGTAATTGTTTGTATTGCTTTTTAGTAATTTTTAGTTATTGATGATTTGAAGAGAACACTCAGTAAATATTCCACAAAATTTTAATTTGATCTTGAGGCAAGGCAAAAATCATACACATTTTCAAATGCTAGACCTTTAGAAATTTAATGAAAGTGGAGAAGATAACATTAGCACTTTTTCCTTTTTCATCTGTGGTCTAATATCCATATTTCCAGTACTTTTAAAACATTCCTTTATGAGGTTTATGTTTATAGAAACCATGCTTATAAATCTCAGGACCTGAGAATATCAAATTTAACATTTACATAATCGTATAGTTATGATGGTAGGAACACTTCCAGGTACTTTTCAAGTTTATATTGCAAAGATAAAATAAAACCTGGGAATTCCTTAGAGTAATTATCAGGATGATAAACTGTGAACTTACATTAATAGCACCAGAGAATTTGGCCCCTTCCTCTTCTCTTTATACCTTAACTAAAGAAAGCAACCATATTTGGGCCTCTTCTCTCTTCATTCCCACTACCCCTGTCAAGAGCAGAATTTAGAAGTAGAAGGAGGAAAACACCTGAATTATGAGTACTGTAGGAGGAATGCAGAGACCAGAATTTCAGAAACCAGGTCACTGGCACCATAAAAAGCTATACACCCCCCCCACCCCATATCATTGGGGGTGTCTCTGGATTCACTATCAGTTGCAACTTATTGATAAATAGACAAATGGATATTCTCTTGCCACAACGAGTAGACAAACAGATATTAGCAAACATTTCAGAAAAATTAACACTACCTAAAAAAGAAAAAGCAAAGAATAAATTTTATGGATCAGGAAAAAAGAATGGTAAGTCAAAAAATTAATATCCAAATCTTTTGTCAAATAAGAATCTCAGAAACATAAAATATTGGGGCCTCCCTGGTAGCACAACGGGTTGAGTCTCAGCACTGTGAGGCTGTCTGCAGCCACTGCAGCACAAGTTCGATCCCTGGCCAGGGAGATTCCCACATGGTGCAGCAGACCTCTCCTGCTGCTCCCCTCAGCAGTGTATTTCAGTAGATCTGCCTGTTCTGCTCCTCACTCTGTCTCTGGTGAATCTTCTCACACCCCCTCACCTCTGGCCTGCGCCCCAGCTCTTGTATGCATAAATAGGTTAAAAAAAAACATAAAAAAATAATGTACAACTCTATTGTCAAATAAGGATCTTAGAAACATAAAATATGAGCATTAACATTTGATACTGAATATGACAGGAATCTTTTTGAATACCAATTCAAGCAAACAAATAAACCACTACAGACATTTGAGTTGATTGAGTAAATCTGAATACTCACTGAATATTTGGTGATATGAAATTGTGAGTTTTTGGTTTTTGCTTGATAATGTATTTTATTCATATAGTAAGAGTTTTATTCTTCAGGTACTAATTCAATATGTTTGTATATGAAATGATATGAGAACTGGAATTTGCTGCAAAATAAAACATGGCAGAGCAGGTGGGTAATGTGGATGGAAGCAGAGATGAAAAAGGATTCATGAATTGATAATGAAATTTATGCGATGGCTACATGAGACCTTATTATCCTGTTCACTCTATTTTTGTGTATACTTGAAACTGGCAGAAAAGCAGAGGATACCAAGATTAGGAGCAACAGAATGAGTTAGAAAGATAGTCTGAGGAGATTACGGTAATTTGTCAGGTTGTACCCTAGGAGTTTATCTGTGAATAAGACATCCATAATTTACAACTTGGTCTAATGATGTTCTGAGAAGAGGAAATAAAATATATATGGAAAAAGTACAACACAGTGCTGAAGAAAGACTCTTATCTTCATAATAGGCTGCTGAGTTAAAGCAGAGCAAATGCCAAAATCTCCAAAAAGTTGAATTAGGTATACTGCGGAACAATTTTACATTACAAAGTAAATAAATTCAAAAATATTTTAAAGCAAGTGAAATAAATGATCAGATATGCAAGCAAAAATATGTGTGTATAAATATATTGATGTCTTGTATATTTAAACACATCGGATGTTAAAGGCATAGTAAGAAGAACTATAAGAAAACTATACTGTAATTAGACCACTAAAAGCATAGCAAGGTAGATGGCAGTTATGTAGCCTCAGTTCAATAATGGTTTTAAAAATAAAACTGAATGGGATGTCAAGGCACAGGGAGCAGATGGTAACAGAAAAAAAACAAAACAAAACAAAACAAAAACCAGCAATAATAACACCCACCCCAATTTTCTATTGCTAGGAATAAATGTTGAATTTACCATCTATTTCATTTTTTTTCTACTTATCATCAGTCTTGCAGACCAAACACAAGCTTCAGAATCCATTCCCTTACTTTCCTTCTACCCCAATGACTATGGCTCTGGTAAATAATTGCAAAACTCTTTTCCATGCTCCCACCTTTTTATTCAGGCCTCTTCTCAAATATCACATTATCAGAGAGATTTTTTCTAACCACATTATCTAAAATAATTGTAGTTTCTTCATCATACGCTGATTCTTCACTTGCTGTGTTTTTCTACATAATAACATAATAATTAAATCTCCATGACATTGTTTACTTATTTATTTGCTTCTTTTTCTTTTCTCACTGGGCTGTAAGCTCCACTAAAGCATCTAGAACAGGATTTGACACTCCTATGAAACAGGAAATATTATTAATTATTTAATGTCTTGGTAAGAAAAAGCAGAGACAGAGACCCCCCCCCACACACCAATGTTTCTTTGGGAAATGATAGTTACTTGCTAATGTTCAAAAGCAGAAAATCATACAGGGAAATACGTTATTTATGTCTTCTTTAAATGTTAAGAATGTCAACAAGATGACATATGAAATTCAATAACACGCTTTTCATTGGATTTAATGCTATGTCTAGATATATGACAAACTAAATTAACAAAATAAATTTGATTTTGTTTGTATTTTATCAAAGACAATCTTATTTTCAAATAGCCTACCACTTATATTTAACATACTGAGATGGCATTTCAGCAATTTGACTGCAAATTACAAATAACATCAACATTCTATATCCTATATATATATTATGAACTTAACTAAATATAAGAATTCAAGAAAGTGGGATCTTTAGTCACAATCTTAGCCACTGAGTTAAAAAATTATTATGAGAAGGGTTTTTTATGTGCAAATGACTTCTTTGATATATATTTACCATAACTTAGTGAGGATTTCTTATTGGTCCAACATAATATATGTGGAATATTTTCCATTATACTGTTTGTTTCCTGGTGACACCTTGCAAGATCCTATCAGAGGCATCTTCAGACCTCCCCTAGCCCTGGAGAGTGACAGTGGTACGGGTCTTCCCATCATGCCACTGCCTTCCAGGATTAACCTGTATGCCCAAGTCATATAAGTTATCTTGGAGAGCTTAAACATTAAAATTGGAAACATTTTCAATAGTAAAAGGAACACTGACTGTTCTTCACAATCACTCTTAAAACTCACTCTGATAAAAAGAAAAATAATGGATGGTTTTATTTATAGGAGGAATATAGGAGAACCAAACAGGAGATCAGGAAAAAAATAACAATAAAGAAAAAAAAATAAAATTAACAGGCAACTATAAATCAGAGTCATTCTGCAGGGGAGGGGCAGGGAGAGGGATCAAAACAGGGGAGGGAAGAGCACAAGGGACTATGGTGATGGTGCTCTGGTGAGTTGGCGGTGGGAATTTTATGGGAACTACACTTGAGAGGAGATCAAAAGCCGTATTGCTGAAAGACATTATTATTATTTAAAGTCAACTTCCAGCCATCCGATTTTTCTTTTATAATTTATGAACATCAACAAATTATTTTAATATTTAGATAGCAGTAATAATTCCTGGGTATGAAATCTGATTTTCATAATTTTTGTTTTAACTCAGAGTTCCATAGTTTTTTTTTTTTTTATTTAACAGCAGTGAATTTATTGGGAAACATTTCAACTTAAATATATAGTATGTATAAAGTTAGAGATTAATAATTGTTGAGTACCTATTATATGTTGGGCCCAATGATGAGAGATGTAATTTAACTTATACTCCTCAAACCACTTGAACCATTGTAACTTCTATCTTACAGATCAGGAAGCAAAATCTCTCAGTGGCCTAAAACTATTTCAAGTTTATACAGTAAATAAGTACCAAAGCTGGAATTCAGTCCAGAACTCGGTGCCACAATGGTAGGCCCTATCTGTATTATTTTAAGGATTTGGATAATAATACTTTCATTTGGTCAAGACAGGACTCATCAGTAGTTCACTTCTCTTGAGGTCTGTCTTTGTTCTTTTTATCATTTTGATTTTTTTCTAGACTTTCTCCAATTCCATTTTCTTTTTTTTTTAAAAAGATTTATTTATTTATGCATACAAGCTGGGGTACAGGCCAGAGGCGTGGCGCGGCAAGAGGGTTCATCAGAGACAGAGTGGAGAGCAAAACAGGCAGATTGATGGAAATACACTGCTGAGGGGAGCCCTGCTGAGGGGAGCAGCGGGTGAGGCAGGAGAGGTCTGCAGCGCCATGTGGGAATCTCCCCAGCCAGGCATAGAACTCAGTTGCTGTTACTGACAGTTCCACAGCACAACACTTAACTGCTGAGCCACCAGGGAGGCCCTCCAATTCTATTTTCTATAAACTATTTTGAAAGATTCCCAAATCAATTGTACCAATTTTATAGAAATATGCAATTTTGTTCATTATACACATTAAAAGAAATGTCATTTTGACTTAGAGAGCCTTGATTCTTTATTGTTTTGCAATATACACTCATATTATGGATCTTTATTCTCTGAGCTAATCTTTATGTAGATCCTCATGCAACGTCGAGGAAATAGATAACCAATGTTTTATTCAGTTAATTTTCAAGAATTTGTAGGTATTTGCAATCATGTTTTATTCAAAACTGTGGAATTTTCCAAAGTTAAATCATAAGATAAAATGAACTGCTAACAATTTTCCAGTCTTATATTCAGGTCTTTTATCCACATACATGGAAGAAAACATAGGCAAAACACTACACAACATACATCTCAGTAAAATCTTTAAAGACACATCCCAAATCAAAGATAGTGAAGGAAAAGAAAAATAGCTGGGATTACATCAAACTAAAAAGCTTCTGTACAGCAAAAGAAACATTAAAGAAAACAAATAGACACCCTACTGACTGGCAGAAAAATTTTGCACACAATACAACCAATAAGGGACTGTTCACAAAAATCTACAAAGAGCTCACATGAATCAACAAAAACAAAGCCAACAATCCAGTCAAAAAATGGGCAGAAGAGCTAAGAAGACACTTCACCAAAGAGGAAATGCAAATGGCCAACAGATATATGAAAAAATGTTCAACATCATTTATAATCAGGGAAATGCAAATCAAAACCACAATGAGATACCACCTCACACCTGTGAGGATGGCACACCTTAAAAAACCAGGCAACAACAAATGTTGGTCAGGATGTGGAGAAAAAGGAACTCTCCTGCACTTCTGGTGGGAATGCAAACTGGTCCAACCACTATGGAAAGCTGTATGGCGGTTCCTCAAACTGCTAAAAATGGAGCTTCCATGTGACCCAGCAATACCACTTCTGGGAACCTATCCAAAGGACACAAAAACATTAACCCAAAAGGATACAAGCACCTGTATGTTTATTGCAGCACTGTTTACAATAGCTAAGATATGGAAACAACTCAGATGCCCCAAAATAAATAATTGGATCAAGAAGATGTGGTACATACACACGATGGAATATTATTCAGCATCCAAAAGATAAATACATGCAATTCTCAGCAACATGGATGTAACTAGAAGGGATCATGCTCAACGGAATAAGCCAAAAAGAAAGAGAAAAATATTGATTGGTTTCACTTATAACAGGAATATAGGGGAACCAAACAAGAGAGACACTCACCAAGGGAGGGGGAGGGTAAGAGCTCAAAAAAGGGGTAGAAAAGAGCACAAGGGACTATGGTGATAGGTCACGTGTGAATCGATGCTAGGTTTCCCGAGGGGAATAACAATAATGTAAAAGATACAAATAACAATAAAAAATAATTTAAAAAATGAACTACTAACAATTTAATGTTAGAAAAATTGTAAATTTTTCATTCAGGAAGTTTCAAGTGCAGGTTAATGCAGAATACCAAATGAATAGAATACAGTAAATTAAATTAGTTCTCAAAGAAACCGGAGTTAGACCGGTGGGTAAGTAAAATTTTAAAGATTCCTCATATAGTTTTTGGGATATACATTAATTGGCCTACTACATTGACAATGTAGAAGGCTTAAATCTACAGTTTTATTTGGGATATAGTATTTTTGTCTAAGGACATTTTACTTAAGTATTTGGAGGAAGACAACAATGTGGCATAGTACTTAAAAGAATTGGATCCTATTTCTTAAAATTCTTGCGACTAATAAAAACTTTTCACAGGTTACAAACTGTTTTAGTCCTCAGGTTAATTAAAAAAATGGAATAGAAAAGAACACAAGGGACCATGGAGATGGATCACGGGTGAATTGGTGGTGGGCTACCCAAGGGGAATACAAAATGTAAAAGACATAAATAACAATAAAAATATATATTTATAAAAAAAAAATAAATAAAAAAATAAAAAATAATGCCAACACCCTTTCCTGTTTTTAAAAATTACTTCTCTCCCCAATATCCTTTCGATTCATTCATTATGCCAAGCTTTCTCCTCATCCTGGGCCCTTGCAGTTAACATTTCTTTGCCTTCTTATTTTTTTCCTGGATTGGATGACTTGTTCTTCAGTTCTCATCTTTATTGTCAGTCTGTAAAACCCTGATTTCCTTTTGAAGCACAATTTATAGAAGTGATAACATGCTAAAGTGCTTTAAAAAATACAAAATCAAGCATTGTAATTTAGACCCATATAACAAATACCAATTCTCATGGCAAGATACCTAATTTAAACTCACACCTTTGTATAAAAGCAAGTATGGATTTCCTTCTGTTCACTATTAGATTTCTCCAATTTAATCAAGGAAACCATTTAAAAAATCTTAAATTATACATTAGCTTCCTGCTTAAATTTCTTCACTAATTTTCCATGTGGGTACGATTAAAGCATAAACTTTATACTATGAATTATAATTGAAACGTCCTCTCTTACCTTCTCCTCTCCACATACTCACTGACAGTGCCTTTTTAAGCCTCCAATGTCCCATGCTTTTTGTAACCTGACTAACTGTAGCCAACACTCTTTCTGGTTTGTTCTTTCTCCTGATCTTATGTTTATTGTCTTCTTCTATTTATAGCATTTTATTTTTCTTTTTATCTCTTCAATCATCTGTTATCTATTTATTCTAACCTTCAGATCAACTCTAATATCTGCCTGAGGGAACACTTCTTTAAGGAATCTAGAACAAACAGAACTATCTATGTGGTACAATTTTCTCTGCCACCAACTAAACACTTCATAAAACTTATCAAAATGGTGTGTTCTTTTTTTAGTTAGTGAGGTGACATTGGTTTGTAAGAATGCATAAATTTTAGGGCTTCAGATTCACATTTCAACAAATGCATATACCACAGCACTCTCACCAGCAGAAGTCAAGAGTCCATCTACCACCATCTGATCTCTCCCCTCTTCTTATTCAAAAGTTATTTCTTATTTTTAATTTTCTGGACTATTACGACATATTTGAAACTATCACCCACATCTTAAAATTCCTTTCCCTTTTGTCTTCTGTTGGAAAACCTTCTTGAAAAGGGACTTACTACAGGTTCTTTATATCAGTGAGCCCCCCAAATGTCATATTCTCAACAGTAATAACAAAATAACAAAATAATTTTAAAATAGCAGTTGTGAGGAATTCAATCCCTCCTGTAAATTGGCTCCACCTAAAGTTTTGAAAATAGTTTTTTTTTAAAAGATTTATTTATTTATACATACAAGCTGGGGTACAGACCAGAGGTGTGGGGCAGCGAGAGGGTTCACCAGAGACAGAGCGGGGAGCAGAACAGGCAGATCAGAAATACACTGCTGAGGGGAGCAGCGGGGCGAGGCAGGAGAGGTCTGCCGCACCATGTGGGTTTCGGGCGTCGAACTCGCTTCGCGGCTGCCAACAGCTCCACACTTAACCGCTGCGCCCCCAGGGAGGCCCTGAAAATATTGTTAATGTCTAACAAATGTTATTTACCACTAAGTAAACCAACTCTGTAGAAAATAAATAACTGACTAAATTGACTAAATTGCTCCCTGTAATTTGAATCCTTCTCAAGTTGCGCGCATGCATGCGTGCGTGCGTGCGTGTGTGTGTTTCTAAAGGAAGTGATTCACACTGAAGTAACTGCCTCATTCTATGGTTTTATTAAAATCAATGCTCACAGCAAAAGAGACTCTAAATGAGTTAGTGAAACAGAATTTTATGTGAAGGAAGTTGGGAACTGTAGGAGTTATGCTACATAGAAGAATTAAAATTCTACCACTCTCTATAACCTATAAAATTCTCTCTTGATAACCAAAGAAATATACTCAGACATGACTGACTAGAAGGCTGGTGAACTGTGTGCTAACTCAGCTATTCTATGCTTTATTTTTGAATGTTTGGGAAATAGACACTTGAAAAAATATTTGCAAAAGCTATATGTATATTATAAACACTACAAAGATATTTTAGACATTTTATGTTGTGTGTTAGTTGAAATCTTTCTCTGCATGTGCGTGTGTGTGTGTGTGTGTGTGTTTTCCACTAAAATACTCCCTATATCCTTGACTGCACAGAGCTGAGCATACAGCCAATTCTCAATACTAATTGATTGACTTACTGAAATATCCTGGGGTGTCAATTAGCTCTGCATGGCTAAAAATTTTTTTTTGTGAGAATCACAAATTCATAATCTGGTTTTCCATATTTAGAAGTATAGACTTGTAGCAGTTGAACAGAAATAATAAATGAATATTCTGGTAAACTTGTTCTCTTAGATTTTAAGTGTTCATCTTAGATTCCCAGACAGGAAGCTAGAAACACAGAGGAAATCTGAAGTCTGTCCTATCACGTAAGTGTTCTAATAGTCTATTACATTTGTATAAACAATATTAAAAATGTAGAAATAATAATTTTTTAAAAATGTACTTCTTTAAAACAATTTTTTTTAAATTCCATGAAGTGTAATTACAATTCTTATTCAAGATCAGCTAATTAACAAGCACACATACTTTCCTCATTTGATTAAAATTTTACTACAAATAAAAATGCAATGATGTTTTCATAATGGATCATACCCAGTTGTTAAAATGCATACTTCTGTGTTCTCCATTCAATAAATATCAATTGGTAAGTTGCACAGCAGGAAAATAGCCTGTAGTTTCCTTAGTAAAATCTATACTTTGACTCACACTATCAGGGAAAGTTTGGTGCACCAGAATTTCTTTTAATTCCATGCAGTCCAGTGCCAATAATATTTTTTTGTAATATCGAAATTGCCTTATTTATTTACTAACTTATTATTCTACCCAAACACTTAAGTGATTTGTCAACTGATGAAAAATATTTGTAATACATTTAACTTACTTGAAATGATTTTAGAATCAGAGGTTAGAGATTGATTGTTTAGGTAATGGCGAGGAATGAGTGGAGGATTAAAGAAAGAGTTCCCCATGAGTGAGACTGAGAAAAGCATGTCACAGAAACTGATATAAAAGATACGGACATTTATGAACACTGGCCATTCCTACAATAACATTATGTAAGTGATTAATTCCAATTTTTTTCAGTCACTTACTAAACTCCTATGTCACCAAAAGAGCAGCACTGTGAATAATCATGAACCAGATACCATGGCTTCCTAAGTACACAATACATTATTTTTTTACAAAATTCTTGTAAAAATTGCAACATGTGCTATTGAAACCTTTATTTCAAAAAATTATGTCTATACCAGAGAGTTAATTAAATATACACATTTTAAATAATTTCAAAATAAATATAAAAGGAACTATAATTGCTTAAGCATCAACAAAGTGCTAGTTGCTTTTTAGGTTTTATTTTATTTGATCCACACAAAAATCTAATGAAGGCCTCCCTCTTTAACTTCCATTTTGCATATGAGGAAGTCAAGACTAAGAGAAATTAAGAGCATTGCTCAGAACCATACATTTGATAAGTTGTGGAGAAGGATTTGGAACATAGATTGATGTCAAAATCTGTGAAGTTTACAAAGTCCAATGTCTCTTTCCAATCAAAATGCAAATAGAGGAATACTGAATGCTATCCTTGCAAGTGTTATAGTTTAAATATTTTTGAGCAAATCATTTTTGCAAAATATGCAATAGATTTTCTATTTCTTAAATCAATACCACACTTTGTGTTCCTATGGTATATTGCACATAGCTGTATTAAAGTTTGAATGTCTTTGTGCATTACATTATTAGCATTAATGTTTATTACTATAGTATTAAATATTTTAGAATATGTGCATTAATATTTGTATTTTCACTTCCTGCCAGTGAGCTGAGCAATTTGATAATGCTTAATAAACATTTACCAAATGAATATAGTTTATGGTAATAAAGCTCACTTTTTAATTGATGAACTTTTCCTTCAGAATCCAAATCATAAACTCTTCAGAAATTATCCCTCCAAAGGAGATGGTACAAAATTGGACATGTGTTACTACTATGCCCTGAGGATCAAACTTAATCACATACATAATAGCATGTGTATAGCAATATCAGGACACATGTGGTAAGAGGGATTTGAAAAATAAGCCATATACTCAGAAATAACTCGTATTTTATCCTGCCAACCTCCTTGAAATTTAACGTCCTTGAAATTTAGAAAATAAACTAACCCTCAGATTACATTAGTCATCTTAAAAATAATTTTTAACAGTAGAGCTCTTTAGCTATATAGGCTTAGGGAGATTCAAACTAAAGTGTACAGTCCTGTCTTATGCTACCCTTTATGCTTTTGGCTATCCATAAAGAGTGATGAAGAACTCTGAGTATTCCTCTCTCTGAAATTTTTAAAAATACTGGGGAAAAAGAATGTATTCTCCCCAGAGTGATGTCTTTGCTGAATCTCCATTAAACACGAATTATTTTACCTGGTGCTGTAACTTAAATTCTGTCGGCACCTGTATCAGTGAAGAAGGCAAGGGGGGAAATAAAAGTGGAACAAGTTCCCTTGAGAAGCAAAAGATGGGCAGTACTTTCCATCTAGTCTAGGAAAGAATGGGGCGCGGGACAGGGAGGATTGTGAGCTTTGAGGAAAATCTACTTCATAGGAATGCTAGATCTTGCCATAAATCATGGTGCAAGCTTGTATCATCTTTTAACCGTTTCCTTCTCTCCTTCTTGCTCTCTTCTACTTATGCTTAACATGGCGGCCAGAGTGTTCTTACAAAGTCAGATGCATCAGCCTAGTGCTTCACATCTTCCAATGGCTTCCCATCTCATTCAGATCAAAACATAGCCTTTCTGTAGCAGCCCCTAAAATCGAATAAGCAACTTGGTGCCCGGTAGCTCCTTGAGCTCATCTCCAGTTCCCTTTCCCTTTCCTGACTCAGCTCCAGGTTCTCTGGACCCTCCCTTAGATGTTGCAAAATCTATCAAGCCCAGGACTCCTGCTTTTCCATTCCCTGCTGGGGGCTGTCCCCCACACAGGAGTAGCAGTGTTTTTACTCTTTCTGAGCGCCACTGTGGGGCTCTTGTAGAGGAGGAGCTTGTCCAGGCAGACTTCTTACCTTTCAACCCCTTCACCTCAAAAGTCCCTATTTTCCTTTTCTAATATTTATCTTCCATGATATCTTACTCATCTAGTATACTAATTTACTTGCCGTGTATTAATTCCTATCCCTTAATTCATAAATGTAAACATTCAAGCCCATAGATTTTCAACCATCTTTAAAAAAAAAAAAACAAAAAACTGTCATATCTTCACTTTGAACTAGGCCTGCCATTTAATGCTAAAGAAATCTGTTTGAGTAGATTTAAAGAGATGGGTAAATGGATCATGGAATTCTTATTTTTATCATAACTAAAAGTTATAAATGTAAATGGGAAGTCTTTTAAAATAAATTTTCACAATTGCAGTGAAATGTCTTCCTGCTATATTACACATTATATTGCCTCTTCCTAAAAATAAATATGGAGAATATATGCTGAATTTTTCTCGAGTATTTTAGAGTCCTTTTGGAATATAAATAAGAGCACTGAATTATTCTAAAAGTCTCTGTTTTATAATTATATTTTATCTTACTCCAGACACAAAGTTATGTGGTATTTTTGATTAAATATATTTTTCTACTTTTTCCTTCATAATAAAGTGCCATCCCCACCTCCCCAAATAATATTTATCACTACTTTTGAAACTGTTTCTTGGTTTCCCATGCCATGATAAACACTGTAAGGAATTATTAATTTAATATTAATTAAATAATTTTAGCTATGTTCCTGAATCATCCTAGCCTATTAAGACAATCTCTATTTTTCCAGAAATCATTGCCTCTACCAAGGAATCACTTTACATATTTATATTCAAGACTGGACTTCAAAATAATAAATATCACACACACACAAAAGCATTAATTTTAGAAAGCACAATTTTGAGGATACTAGGTATCACTCTTCTATTTGGAACAAAATTATACATAATTATCAGCTTCCTCACCTAATAAGTTTCTTTTTAATAAGAATTGAAAAAAATAGTTGCTTGGCACTTGGTAAGATGTCACAAAATTTTAGTTTTCATAGATCATTTCTTAAGAATGAAATTATGAGATTTTTAAAAAATTCTATATTTATATCTAACTAATAGAGAAAATATTCCATATTTAATCTGATAGTCTTTTGAGTATGAATAGATTTAAATAATTTAATATAATTTGCATTTTTTGCTGCTGTCATCTTCATTTATACTTTTGTCCTAGAAATCTACACTAAACCTACAATCTCAGTGACTCTTACAAGTTTTAGATTAATCTATCCTAATATTTTCTGACATTTTACAGTTTGGCTGTATTCAGTACATGTCATATTATCCTTCATTCCATAAAGGAGTGAGAGTTTCCATCTTTCATGATGCCTAACATAGGGAGAAAAAGTCACCATAGCTTCTGGAGACAGGCTCCAAGCAAGGGGTCCCTAACAAGTCATGGACTTTTGGCCTGGGTTGCCCAAAGACAATCTTGACCTTCAGTAGATTCAGGGAAATACAGAGTTGCAATATTCAAATTAGAGATTAAAACCCTATTTACATACAATAGCAATGTTCAGAAGGAAATTGACTTATCTGAAAATCTCTTGGAGCTTTTCCAATATATAGATTACATGAAATAAACATCATAGTACTACTTCAAAAATAAGATATGTAAAATGCTCTCAGTTGTCATAGGTTCACATATTACTTACACACAAACTTCTGGAAAAAGGGAGCATCTGTAAACTATCTGTAATTTATGTTATATCCCTAATCAGAATTATTTAATGGCAGATGGTAACAATGCTTTTTTTTAACCCTAGATTAAAAAAAAAAAAAAAGAACGCAACTGGTAACAATGCAGATGAAAGCAAAAATAAAGGTTTGGCAGATGTAACTTGAAGTGAAGTATAGAAATCTGACATGCAAAAATCTTTTAAAGTTTTCAAAAACCCATGTCCAAATGAGATATGAAACAATAAAATATTATCAACAAAGTTCATTCAGGGTTGCTTTAAAGAAGAGAGTATTTAAGATCTTTTAAGCAGGGAAAAAAAGCAATTTGTTGAAAGTGACATTTGAAATTTCTGTTATTTTACCCACATTTATATGGAAATCACATAATAAATATTTACTTTATAAGCTATAATATTATTTTGATCTTCATGGTTAACACTTCAGAGAACATACATTATATTACTTCACAATGATCCTGGGAAATTTAAATTCTACATGCAAAAAATGAAACGAAAAATCGTATGATATTCTTAGTATTTGATATTATAAAGAATTAGTTAAGCTGTTTTCTCTTTAAAAGCCATTTTTTTCTTTAAAAGATTCTGATGGTATCCATAAATGGTTATTACGTAATGCCCCCAAATGTTTTCTACATAGAAAATATTGAAATGTAATTTTATATATTAAATATATCTATATCTACATTAAATATACTTATTTATATCTTTAAATCTATATTAATATAGAAATATTTCCATTAATGTGGTAAGGGTCTCTTTCATTTTATATAGTCTTGGCGAACATGATTAACTTAACAAGGTCTACTGTAACAGTAGAGATGATGAAATTTCACAAACTACCTTTAACATTTGACATACAATTTTGGGAAATTAAAGACACTCAAATAAAATCTGGGTTATCATTAATCTGAATGTATTATTTTAATACCATTTTGAATGCATACATTCATACAATTAAATAGTGATTTACATATGAAAATTTCTCAAGTATATACATTTGTTGCCCTAGTTAAATAAACTCAAGAGGTAGAGTGGATTATAATGGCCACTGAGGATCAATTAACAACTATAAATGTCTGCTAAACACTTAATTGCTATATAACTAAACTATACCTAGACTTTAATGAAGATTAATAGACTGTGAATAGGCTATGCTTATTTGTTTTAAGAAATAGGAATTCTTAATATTATACATGCTGTAATTTAACAATAGTACCATATGGTAGTATGCTTCAATTATTTTTGAAGAAAATAGCATTACAGAAATATATTCATTTAATTTTTATACGCAAATATTTTGCATTTATTTTAAGCATAATCAACTCATTCAAAATAATACTTATTATTTATAGATGTTTCATTAAAATAAAGATAAAAACAAACACAAAAAAGTCAACATAAGGCATGAACGCAAACTGGATCATCAGTTATTTAAAAGCTTTTTGTTGAATAATAGACATTGTAGAGGTCTGTCAAAAACATTCAAGAGACTCAAAATTCACTTTTTCTAGTTAAGATCATGTGTAAATGAGTGGCTTAGACAATTATTACTAAAAGATAATTTTCAGTCTAGAAAACATTCCAACCCATTTTGTTTACTTTTTAAATATTTGGGCTGTAGGGATTCTCATTGTGGTACATTGTATACCCATGTTACATTTAGTAATTTCATGAAGAATATTAAATATGTGTATTATATAGCAAATGCTTGAGCATTCTACAGGTTTTCAGTATCTGTATTAACCTTTTCTGCTAAGATTATGTCTGGAAATTATGACAATAATATGGACACTTATTTGAAGACCCAGATTGACTAAAAAGAGAGGATTAGAATAGTTAAATTGATTATGTCTTTAAAATGAAGTGTAATGTGATTTTTTAAATTCTTTGAAAGTAACCTTTATTATGCCAATGTTTTCTTTCCTATAAATTTGGGCATCTTAAATCTAATTAACTCAAAAGTCCATTTTAAATTACGACTGGATAAACAATTCTGTTAGTTGTTCCAGTTTGCTATAAAGGAACTTAATTCTTTCATATCTGTACTACTTAATATTGAACTTAGCATGTGATAAGTGCTGAATTTAAAAAATATATATCAATAATGAAAAATAAACTAATGAGTGCAATATTAGGCAAGCCTTATTATTTCAAGGATTTTATCTAATATATAAAGTTAAGTCAGGATAGCTTAAGAAATCATTCCTTTTCCTTCCTCCTCCCCTCCTTCCCTCTTCTCTCCTTCCTTCTCCCCTTGCTCCTTCCCTCCTTCCTACTACCTTTCTTTCCTCCTTCATTCTCAATTATAGCATAATAACAATAAATTTTTAAAAACAATCATCAGTTTCATAATTTTACTTTAACATATTTCATGCATACTTTATTTTCTAAATCCTAAATATTTCTTTTGATAATCTAGATCAATAATCTTTAGGTATCTTTCCAAGAGTGAATATTTTCCACTTATAGTGTTTTAAACATGATAAATATTGCCACAAGACTAACAAAATAGATATTACTCAGTATTTGTTTTATACATAAATATTGAAACTAATGTCATTTTATAGTAAAACTCAATAACACGTTTTTTTAGTTATCTAAATTGCAGATAACTTTTAAACTGTATAATAGAAATATTAGCATTATAAAGTAAAAGGGGAAGGCAAAATGGAATTTCAGAATAACCAAAATGATTTTGTATTACAACTTTTGTATTGCTAAATATAGTAATTAATGAAGAAATAATTGATATTACAAACATCATTTTACCTTATTTTAGATAACTTTAAAACTATATCAAATTCAAAAAGTTAGAAAATAGACAAAGACCAATTTTAGTAGAAATCATTTAAGAACATGTACTTCAAATTTCTACATTACCTCTGATGGAAAGTTTTCTCTGTCCTGTTCGTGATGTGTAATTTCATACAGTTTTCTTCCCTAAGGGAAATAGTTACTTGATTCAGCTCTTGGATAAAAATGATCTGTCACCATTGTTTGCTTTAAAGGGCTTTTTTCTTTTCTTTTTTTTTTTTTATCACTGACTACTGAAAGAAAAATCAAGGCACAGGGGATTGCAGCCCAGCTGTTGTGGCATAAATCAATATTTAAAAAGCACAACAGTGGTTTTCTTTCCCTGAAAGTATGGGTTTTGTCTACTTAATTTCTTGTTTTATTAAAATGTCCAACTTTGTCTAGGAAGGACTTGAAATTTAGCTTTGGATTTTATTTAAATTTACTGCTGAGCAATGGGGTAAGAAAACATTAATATCACTGCAGGTTTCTATGTCCTGCTGGGGGTTGCTGAAGCTGTGAATTTCATGAATGGACAACCATCAAATGCCTGGTTGAGCTAAGAGAGCACCTGCTTCATTGACCCCCTTTTGCCTTCAGCAAAGGAAACTGAGTTATATATTAATGACTTCTTAAAGGAAAAAATGAAAATTTTCTAAGTAGCTACATCTAGAAAGGGATCAGAAGGCTCATCGTGCTAAATACAGGTGGAACAGCAACCATCTCTTCCCCAAATAAATTTTTGCAGGACAGTTGCTTCAGGATACATTCATTTATTTTCTAATCTCTTCTGATCATTTTATACCATGATTTATGTATTAGAAGATTCTCTCTTGAAATTATCTTTATCATTTTATTCCAGTTCTTTGGTTTACACCGAGAACAGCTTTCACCCTGAGCCTACACATCGAATGCACTGATTTTGTAAAACTCATTTCCAACACTCAGGTGTCCATCTTCAAATTTCTCCCTGTGCTACTGGCCCCCGGGGGTGAAGCACTGCCTGAGTGCATTAATGGCAGAATCACAATGTAAGTGTCAGAATGGTGGCATCATCATCTTTGTCGCCAGCTCCCTTGTTTCTTCCATGTCTCACTACAGAGAAACTAAGGCTAAAGGTTAAAGGATGCAGTTTATTAAATAATTCAAGCCATTAACCTGCAACCTGCAAACCTATGCCAGCTTATTTAGTTTACGCTGTCATGATTCATGTTTGGTGTTTACCGAAGCTAAAGCATAATGCCTGTTTGCTTTACTTTTATTGCTATACAATAATGTAGTGAGGAAGGAAGATGACAAAAGGTGACAGGACCCACGCAAGGGGACAATAAGAGCAGGAGACTCACTTGCATAAAGAAGATTGAAGCCTTCCCTCCCTCCCTCCATCTCTTGGTATAGGCCCCAGTGCACATCTGCGTCACTTACGGGGAGGAGGCGCTGAGGCAGAGCGAAAATTGTACTGTGAGGACCTTGACAGCTTCACGGGCGGGCTTTTCCATTTCCCTCCGTGTATTTTCTTGAATATTTATTTCCCCCTTTTACAAACTGACTATATAAAACCTGTTTCTCGCCCTGCAGAGGACATTGACTTTCGCTGCGATACCCGGCAAGCTAGCTCCCAGGGCACCCTTGGATAGGCCAGGGGCAGGGGCGCAGGTGCATTCAGAAGACAGGGGGTGCGCTTCTTAGCGACTTGGGGTTCTCTCTCTCTCTCTCTCTCTCTCTCTCTCTCTCTCTCTCTCTCTCTCTCTCTCTCTCTCTCTCTGCGCTCTCCAGGCACTGAACTAGCTGCAAGGACAGGAGAACTGACACCTTCCGGACTGAGGCTGTGCGACCGTGCATCCCAGGGAGGTGTATCCAGCTGCCGCCGCCTCACGGGCTTCGGAGCGCGCAGACCTCCCTCCCTCTAGCATCTCTAACATCAGGGTCGCCCCTCCCCGCCTAACACTGACCCGGGATCCAGGGGATCCAGGATTCACAGTCCTCGGAGCCCCGCTCCTGCCTCTGCTCCTGGCTGGTGGGCTCCACACGCACAGGTCCTGCCGACCTGACCGCAGTTGAGCGGCGCGGCTCTACAGTCTGCGCTCCAGTGGGAGACTGGCAGGGTGCGCGGCCACCTTGCCGTGACTGCAAGCGGGTGCTGAGAGCGCAGCGCTTCTTGCTCCGACCAGGCTCTGCTGGATTTCCTCTCCAGCTGGCGGGTGGTCCACTCCTGCGCCAACTGAGAGCTCTTTGCCTTTTTTTTTTTTTTTTTTTTTTTTTGCGTTAAGTATGTCAGGGTCTGGACGAAAAGACTTCGATGTGAAGCACATTCTGCGGCTCCGCTGGAAACTCTTCAGCCACCCATCGCCGACCCCAGGCGGCCCTGCTGGGGGCAGCTGCCTGCAACAGGACGGCAGCGGCAGCTTTGAGCATTGGGGACCCAGCCAGAGCCGCCTACTCAAAAGCCAAGAAAAGGGCAGCGTGAGCACTTTTTGGAAGAAGCCTTCCTCTTCTTCCTCCTCATCTTCCTCTCCGTCCTCTTCTTCCCTCAACCCACTGAATGGCACCTTGCTACCAGTGGCCACGACACTGCAACAAGGGGCGTCCCGGCAGGGCACCCAACAGCCGTCCAGAACTCTCTTCTACGTGGAGTCCATTGAGGAGGAAGTGGTGCCAGGCATGGACTTTCCTGGACCACACGAAAAAGGGCTGGCACTGCAAGAGCTCCAAGTGGAGCCGGCCACTTCGAGCCAGGCAACAGGTGAAGGATGTGGACACAGGTACAGTAACTCCTCAAGGGGCATTCAGGCATCTTCCAATTCCATCTTCTCCTCCCCACACCCCCACCACCCTCATCGTGTGCTCTGGTAGATACTAAGTCTAAAACATTTGAGGTTGAATATTTTGGTTGGGAGACACCAGCCTTTATTATTTTTGTTTAATACCCAAGTTGCAATCTCATTAAAAGTTTGCTAGATAATTTATATATATATATATCTATATATCTATATATTTACATATATCTATATCTATATCTATCTATCTATCTATCTATCTTATATATGTGTGTGTGTGTGTGTTTGTGTGTGTGTAAAAGTTGTCAGTGTTGTAACCACAAATCCACAAATTGCATTTTGGTAAATTTCCAGGTGTAGCGGTGCTCATATTTCTGACAATATAGTATTCTTCTATCACCTTCCATTAAATTAAACAGATTTCTGGTTATATGATGTGAAATGAAACTTGCTTTAAACACCTTTTAAATGCATGTCATATACTGGCCTAATAGCTGACTTAGCATGCTATGGAGGATCCCTGGACTTGAATCCATATTCCAGGAGTAATAAGGTAGAGATAAGGGGACCACTAGGCAGCATTATCTTCCCTCTGTTACCCCCTGCCCCCTCCCATGGAATACAATGTTGTTGTTTTTTTTTCTATTCCAACAACCCTTTTTATCCTGCTCTGCTCATGCTTACCTTGTTCAAAGTCTTAGATTTAAACTATTATGAGCCCCATTGTATTCAGTGTCCTGATGCTCAGTGCTGGATGTTGTAACTTTAGTGAGCAGGTCAACCTGTATTTTATTTGTAACATTACACTTCTTTGACTAGAGCTTTATTAGTTTGAGAAACTAGAAATTTATAGAAAATCTTCACACACATAAAACTTCTAATCTTACAATTTTAGAGAATTGACCCATTTTTATTCTATACTACATCATTACTATTAATAGTTTGGCATATAGTGAGGTTATGAAAAGATTTCTTATGTGGATTTATATGCTATCAGAATACGTTATTGAAGAAGAAATATAGGAGAGACATAGGGAAATAATAAAGGTATTAATACAATTTAGTTACCTCTCAGTACAAAACAGAAACAACTTTTTAAACTTTGTGTTGATTGAATGGACTTCTTAGAAAGTCTATTAAGTCACAAAAGAATACATAGAACAGAATAATAGATGTGTTTTTAAATTACGTTGACAATGTGAAGTTGTTGGCTATACAAAAATTTATTATTAAATATTGCCAATTATATGGATGGTATGGATTTTAATTTTAATTTCAAGAGACTTGAACATAGCTAATATGTTGTGACTTAATATGTAAGACTGTTATTTCAATGAGGGGCTTTAAATTATAATTTTCAAGTATGTCAGTTTTTTACATATACAGGAGATCAAAATATAAGCTTATCTATTATTCATTTAAATAAGTTTCATCACCAACACGAACTTAACTCTTAGATATGAGTACCATGGATTTATTCAATTTATGTACTCACTATGTACCTATAATTTTAGACCATTTTAAAATAAAATGCGTGGGACATATCCCCCTTTTCTGAGTTAATATACAAACTTTTTTAGAAATTTTGGGAAAACATTCAAAACATCTAGCAATTATATATCAAAATAAATTAGGATAGGGATAAAGTACCCATTAGATTTAACTTGCTACCCCTACTTTTGAATATTCTCCAGTGATTTTATTCACAAAGAGTTAAAAGTGATAAGAATGCTTAAAGAAATTCATGTAACATCCGAAATCATTATTAATATTGACTGGAATGAGGATTTCCCAAGAGATCTTGCATCTATAAAATATTAAAACTCAGGTTTAATTTTATTTAAAATGTTTACTAGTGTTTAAATCCTTTAAATATTTTTTAAATTCTCCTGGTGGAGGAGGGGAGGAAAACCCAGCACTGGTAGTATTCTATAGACTTTCTGTGTAACTAACTAAAGCTTCATAGAACATTGGTTCTATGTTCATGTTACTAGCTTATAATTAGTTTATTAATAGATAGGATATTAATATGAGTTAAGAATAGGGTTAATTTCTCAGAAGAGACTTAATTTCCAAAGTTAAACACTGACCAAAAATAACATGCAAAATCATCCGTAAAATGTGGAATTATTTTTTTCTGTATAAATACATGCAGGAATTCTACATACTGCTTATAATGATCAATATAAACTATATAAAGGTAAAATGATAATTTGTATTACTTGGAATATTATCTTATCATGGAACTATACTGTCACATTTGATATTTTCACTTTGCTTTATCAACTCTGACTTCTATGCTATCTTCATTATAAAACTAGAGTTGGTGCCTGTTTTCATATGTAATTTTTCTGATCTTCTCTTTATTCATTTGATCTCTAAGCTAGTTAGGATCATTGTTTTAGTCAAGTATAAGTATCTCAGTTGGTTTAACTTGTTGTGCAAACAGCAGCTGGATGGTGTTTAGGGAAAATTGCCTGTAATTTGAGAATCTGGAAAGGTCAAATTATCATGTTTTTGAATTGCAAAGGTAGGAGGAAGACAGTGGTAAATTGCTTCACTCCTGAAAACCAGCCCTTATTTCTCCCCACCCTACTATGTAAACAAATTGCAGTACTCTTCTACCTTGATCATTACAATGTTAAGAATTTCAACTTTTACGGTCATAGACTCCTGACCTATGCTGTTAATCATTTATTTTCTTTACTGTCCAAACTCAGTTGTAGAAAAGAATATCACTTCCTAGTTATCAGATCATTATACATTTTTGGAATTATTTTTTTTTGTCTGCAATTCTATATAATAAGTAAACTAAAACATCAAAGAGAAATATTTATATTCTTGTAATTTGTGGTAATATGAGTGGGAAGAGGGATGTCATGTTTAACTGCTTTTTTTTTTCAAAATTCTTATGGAATGCAGTCATCTGATTCCATGGTATCAGTTACTATATATAAATTGTATTTCCATATTTGCAAACAAAACCTAAACCTACCCCTGACTTCTTATCTCACACATCCACCTCTCTACTTGAACTCTCTGGGGAATATCACAGAGATAAAATGAATAAGCCATATGCAAAATTGAGCTCAGTTTCTTCCCTTTCTCTTGTTTAATTTCCTTCTTCTCTCAGAGAATTAGGAAGTGCAAGTAAATCAGCATCATATTTGCCAACACCTCAGTTCCTATCATTTTCAATATTTCACCAAACCTGGCACCTTTACTTTGAATATGTTCCTTATATTATCCCACATTTCTCCAATTCCACTGTCTACACTGAATTATAAGTTCTCTTTCAACTCGGATTCTGTAACTGCCCTCTGTATCATCATCCCTCATTAATATTTGCCATACGTAATCCATCTTCCCTACTAGAGTCAATGAAAATGATAAAATAAAAATCTAAACATTGGGGCCTCCCTGGTGGCGCAGCGGTTAAGTGCTGTGCTGTGGTGCTGTCGGCAGCAGCGATGCGAGTTTGACGCCCGGCCGGGGAGAATCCCACATGGTGTGGCAGACCTCTCCTGCCTCGCCCGCTGCTCCCCTCAGCAGTGTATTTCTGATCTGCCTGTTCTGCTCCCTACTCTGTCTCTGGTGAACCCTCTCGCCGCCCCACGCCTCTGGCCTGTACTCCAGCTTGTATGTATAAATAAATAAATCTTTAAAAAAAAAAAAAAAGAGTAACATACACAGAGGACCTGAGTTTAAAAAAAAATATCTAAACATTTTGATCACTTCTCTTTCTTTCTTTTCAACACATTTCTATCACTCTCCCACCATAAACTATACTGTAGACAATTAGGCTCTAAGGGATCTATCTAGGTACTTCATTCATCAACCTTCCCTCACTCTCTGTCTTCCAGACTCAATGTCCATGTATAATTTTCTCTGCTTTTGAGGCTCACAAGCTTGTTTCTTCTTGTAGAGAGGCTCTCCTTCACTTTTCTGAGTTCCTTCCTACTCATTGAGATGTCTTCAAGAAAAGTTCTGTACCTTTCTCAGAGAAGCAAACATGATCCTCCAAGAAAGTTCATTTTAAAATTAATTAAATCATTTTTTTAAATTGTGTTTCCCCACTTGTTTTAGTTGTAAGAACAAGTGCTCTCTACTCTTTCTTCATTTTCTTATTGTAGCTTGTAACTATATAGTGATATTCTTGTTGTTTTTATTGTTTGTCTCCACATTTACCCAGTGGACAGGGTATTTCGGTTTTAACCATTATCGTATCCCTATCATAGAACATATAGTTACTCAACCAGTAGTGCTGCATGAGTAAATACTTGTAATAATGAATGATACTGATTGAGAACTTGCTATTTTCCAGTTAGCGTGTTGATATTTATGTTGGGTAATTTAATACATAGAACAATCCAATTATTCTTACTATTATGGATCCCTTTGCTACAATGAGTACACAGATGAGAAGAATAAGATACAGACAGGTGATGGATTTGCCCAGAATCACAGGCTTGTAAGTAATACTACTGGACTTCTAATGTTTGCTGTCTAACTTCAGACACTGTGTCCCAGCCACTTTGCCAAGTCTGCTTTTCCTCTGCCTAAACAAATAGTACATAAGAAAAGAGGCTCCAACTAAGGCTATGCTAAAGCAGTTCTCTTATTCCCTTGATGAAAATTATGCTTGTGTTTGAATGTTTAAACAGACTTCTTAAAGTGCTAGTGATGGACAATGCCAGAAAAGGCTCAAAGAGGACTTCTTAGCTCATATTATAAAATAATTCCTGAATCGTAGTTCATTCAGTGTGTTTTGTTCTATAAATTAAACAAACATATGCAAAAAAAAATGTGAACAGGGGCAATAATTTAATTTAGGAGTCCAGAGAAGTGCTTTATGATAGAATATCTGCTCTAGAAGGTCAGAAGAGTTGAAACAGGGGAATGTCACAGAGAGAGTCTGTCATTACAATCTAAGCCAAGCATTTGTTTAGAATGAAAAGGAATCAGTCTTGCTTTAGTCAAAATTAAAAATATGAACTATAAAAATGATAAGGGTCTATTTCTTCAGGAAAGTTGTTCTCAAATTATTTTCCATGGAGTTTAAAATGAAATAAAAGTTATATATTTCTACCACCCCTAATTTCATAGTAAAGTAAGAGTATAATGCAGTGGTTTTATTCAATTTTATGTTTTATTTGCTAATCTATACTAGACTGTATCATCTGCCAATACTTAAATCAGAACTAATAAAAGTGGACAACTTACTTAGGAAAATCTTCTTTTATTTATTTTGGGGTAGATTTATCAATATTACCTTTACAGATCACAATATCACCTTTTTGTTAGTATATACTCATTTTACTCAAATATCCAACAGTCTCTCTAGGTCAGTATTCACAAATGTCAGAACTTTGGAGAAAATGGAAAACTAGCTTTTGGGAGGGAAATTATTTTTTTTTCAATTTATGAATTTTAAAGCACCCCAAATGTCTACCTATGAGATGCAGATTTGAACTCTATTTTGAAAATAAATTTAGAGTAATTTAAGCTATTCTAACAAAAAATTATTTCCATTTATTCAGTTATCTTACCTTTGATACACTAGTATGCAGTTTCAGTGGAGATGTTTACGCAAATAGAACCTAGATATTTGGTGTATGGTGATAAACTGATGATTTCTAAACATTGATTTGTGTCATTTTTCCTCAAAAGACATGGAATTTTTGTATTATTAAAAATTCTGTATAGTAGTTTTGTTTAGGTCAGAATTATTACTACCAATACGAGTATCACCATATATTCTGCTTAAAAAATTAAAAATTTAGAAAAGCAGTTAAAATTTAAAAACTCCTGGAACAAATATTCTAATCATTTTGTAAAAGTCAGGATAAAAGAAGGACTAGAATTCCTGCTGTGACTGAGATAGAATAGCAAGGACTAGGCTTACCCTCTCATCTGAAACAACAACAATGAACAAAAGAAGTAAGGGAGGAAAACATAGACAAAAAGAAAATAAATAGAGAAGGAAGGAAGGAAAGAAGGAGAAAGAAAGGGAATAAAGTATATTTTTTAAAGATTTATTTATTTATGCATACAAGCTGGGGTACAGGCCAGAGGTGTGGGGCGGTAAGAGGGTTCACCAGAGACAGAGTGGGGAGCAGAACAGGCAGATCAAGAGAAATACACTGCTGAGGGGAGCAGTGGGCAAGGCAGGAGAGGTCTGCAGCGCCATGTGGGAATCTCCCTGGCCGGGCGTCAGACTCGTGTCATTGCTGCCCATAGCTCCACAGCACAGCACTTAACCGCGGAGCCACCAGGGTGGCCCAAGGGAATAAAATATTTTTAAGGACACTAAATATCAGACACTGAGGAGAGTGAATCCTGTGATATGAGAAGCAAATAAAATGGCTCTGTCATTGCCACAGCTCACTGCCTAATTCAGGGAAGTAGAAACTGATACAGGGAAGTGGGAACCAGGAGGAAAATGAAAACCACCCTGGATTTAAAAAGTGGAACTAAGTGTCCAGGGAGATCCATATAGAGACAGTTCCCAGAACAGTGTGTCAGAAAAGGAAGCTGCACAAGGAGAAAATTCCAGTGAGGGAAGAACAGTGGAGAGAACCTTTGATGATTCAGGTATCAGTATTAAGGAGAATAATGACAGGAACAGGTGTTTAAGGAAACTCAATTCTTAGGAAAAAACAGTTCAGATTTAGATAGAATAGTACCGTGCCTAACAGTCAGAAGGGAAAACTTCATGATTCATAGAATTTGATAAAGAACTTTGAAGGGTTAGGGTTAGAGTTAGGGTTACTCACTTACGAAAAGAAGTAACTTTTCCTAAAATAAACACTTATCATAGTTCCATCTAGCATATATTCATAGTGATACTCAGAATTATCAAACTGTTTTCATGTATGTAATTGTGCTCAAGGACAACACTGAATAATAATTTATATATCCCAAAATATTTGGTATCACACAAGGTAAATTTTGCAATGCCTGACACTCAATATTAAATAACTAGGCAACAAAGAAGTGGGAATATATGAACCCTAATGTAAAGCAGAATCAATCAATTCAACCTGACCCTAAACTGTTAACATACAAGGTCGTTCAGACAGTTAAGACTATACACCATATGTTCAAGTAGTTCACTTTGGGCATGGTAGATATGAAGATATCAGTAACAAACTTCTAGACCAAAATAAAGTGAATAAAATGGCTGAAATTAAAAATATATAAGATAAAATTAATGATGAGAAGAAATTGTGGAAAGCAATGGTAACAAAACCATTTAAATGAAAGAAGAAAGATCTGATAATTTTAAAAGGCTGAATAAATATGCAATTGGAATTCCCAAAGGACAATGAAAGTAAAGGTGAAAATGGAATTTAAAAAGTAATGGCAGAAATTCTACAAACTTATTAAAATTATATATCTATAAACTCAATATTCCTAACAAAGTCAAGGTAAAAGAAACATGGAGGGAATTACCACAAGATCCATTTTAATCAAATTCTTAAATCCAGTGATAAATACAAAAATTTAGGCATGTAGAGAAAATACATATTTTATATAGAGAGATAGAAATAAAAATGATGGATTATTACCCATTAGAGGAAATGCAAATGATAAGTGGAACATCATCTATACAGTACTTTAAGAAAAGTAAAATAGTCCATCTTGCATATTTTTTGTTACCTTCCCTCTAAAGCATTTAATTTCTTAATTAAAATTTTGGATTTATTTATTTTGTAATTAAATGCTTTAAGCTCTGGATAAAGAAGCTGTGGAATAGAATATTATACAGCTATTAAGATGAAATAATGCATTTTGGAAGCAATAAACAACTGATCATCCAACACTATGATTGAATGGAAAAGTATTATTATGAGTCAAGGAAATTGACTGTAAGGTATGTTTCGCCTTATCATTTATGTTGTATTAATCAGATAAACCTATCCACTGTACTGATTATTTGTATTTTGAGTACCAATTTGATTCTAACTTGCCTAGAAACATACATTGGAGTAAAACATCTCTTGAGGTTGATACATGGCTTAAGGAATTATCTATTGGCATTGGCCTTGTAGAACTTGATAATGAAATATGCCTATTGAATATTTTGCTGCCTTTGGCAGCAGACAAGAAAGGGAAGAGAGAAAAGTTTTACATTAAAAATTTCGGCAAAGAAAGCTGTGAATGCAAAATACTTTTGTCTTGAGGCAGTGGAATCCTCCAGTGCCAATCCAGGAGGAGAAACAGTCCACCCATGAGCTTTTCCTTAATAACATAGAGTAGAAGGGACTATGCTTTCTTCGATTCTTTGTATTTTAGCAGATTACTTAGAAACACCATGAAACATATTTTCCTACAGAGAAACAGATTATTTTTCAGTCAGAATCATTGTCTTAACAAATATAAAATGTTTAAGTTTTCTGCCTAACAACTTTGAACATACTGTGACTTTTAAATAATTTCTTATGAGAATATTTCTTTTTAAATACAAATTAATCAGCGTATTTTAAATTTATATTAATATAGGGTCTCTCAAAAAAAAAAAACATAAAGTCTTTTCTGAATACAATATTTTTTTTCCCCAAATTGACACATCCATTTGAAATCTTAAATTTAAAGACTCACTGGAATTTGTTCTTACTCCTACCCTCTCTGCACATTATTTGATTTGCCTCACATCAAATTTTCTTCTATAATAAATACTGTCAGTTCTATTTATTAGTGAATGCTAGAAAAAATATTTGTTCTTTATCATATTGCAAACAGAAAAGATGTGGAGTTTCTAATTTGAAGGAAAATAGCAAGTAAATTAGTATGAGTAAAATGCCAGGCAATCTGGGCATATACATCGTAGTCATAAAACAAGGGATATTCTAGATCATATTAAAATTTTTGGATGTTACTTGTGGTAATTGTGAAAAAAAATGGATATTGCTGATGAGATTTAAACTTTAGAAAATGTTTCTAGAAAACTTGCTGGATTGGGTCTCCCTGATGACACAGGGCTTTAAGTCTCAGCTATCATCAGCTACTGTGGCATGAGCTCAATCCCAGACCAGGGAGCTAACCCACATGGGTCAGCAGACATCTCTTGTCTCACCTGCTGCTCCCTCAGTACTGTATTTCATTAGATCCACCTGTTCTGCTTGCCACACTTCCTCTAGTGAATCCTCTTGCCCCCTGCATCTCTGGCCTACAGACCAATTCTTGTATGCATAAATAAACCTTAAAAAAAATTGGCTAGAGATAAGAAGAATAAAACTGAGGAAAAAAAAAAAAACTATGGTAAAAGTAAAATCACCATCTTAGTGAGGAACTATCACTAAGGTAAAAGGACAGAGGGAAAGAAAACATTTGGCCAATAAAATGACACAATTGTCAATTCAAGATTTAATAGTAAAAGAGATATAAGAATCACCCTACAGTTCTGGATGGGACAATAAATGGAAATTATTTCATCCAGCAAAGTAAGTGATGCAGAAGTTTAGAGGGAAGAAAAGTTTTCTGATGAACAGTCTGAATTCAGTAAATAGACTTGAGATAAATTATTTTTTAGTTCTTATGGAGGAGTTCTAGTGAAGTAAAGGAATTACAGAAATTAAAATTTAAGAAACTGTAGTTAGAGAACATATGAGACTTAAGATTTCACAGGATGAATGGACCTGGGCAGTGTCTGCATCAGTTATATGGCCAGGAGAAAGAATTCATAATTTAGGATGGATTGGGGAATTCAAGGAACTGGAAGGATATAAAAACAGATATATTAACTCAGACAACTCACATGAGTCTTCACAAGAGATAGGGCTTTATTTCTTGAGCAAGAAGAACTAATAGGTGCATAAATGCGGTGCTAGACATTTCTAAATACTGCTTTCAGTTGCCATAGATGTGAGGGACATGAATAACATATCGATGTCAAGTGTGCAAGGGAACCAAATTGGTATCTGAACCTCTTTTGAAAGGGATATGGTAAGTTTCAGACTCAGAATCTCAACAGATCAACCAAGGCAAAAGTACAGAGCTTTATGTGCATGAAGGGACAGAATGAATAGTGAGACTTGTATTATGTGCAATGAATAAGGATGGTAAAGGTAAGGGCGTAAGTGAGATGAATTGAGTTTTGTCTCATATGGGCAAATAATGAAAAAATGGTAGATATGGGTCTATTCTTCAGGTGCTCTCAGAGAATGTTTTTTTTTTTTTTAAAGATTTATTTATTTATACATACAGCTGGGGTACAAGCCAGAGGTGTGGAGTGGTGAGAGGAGAGGCTTCACCAGAGACAGAGTGGGGAGCAGAACAGGCAGATCAGAAATACACTGCTGAGGGGAGCAGCGGGCGAGGCAGGAGAGGTCTGCCGCACCATGTGGGATTCTCCCCGGCCGGGCATCGAACTCGCATCGCTGCTGCTGCCGACAGCTCCACAGCCCAGCACCCAACCGCTGCGCCACCAGGGAGGCCCGAGAATGTTTTTGTGATCAATATAAATCTCACAACTATTTGAAATATTTTTTCATGGGTAAGAGTTTGGGGCTCAGTGCCTCCCCGGCGGCGCAGCGGTTAAGCGCTGCACTGTGGAGCTGTCAGCAGCTGCGACCCAGTTCGACTCCTGGCTGGGAAATTCCCACATGGCGCGGCAGACCTCTCCTGCCTTGGCCGCTGCTCCCCTCAGAAGTGTATTTCCATCAGTCTGCCTGTTCTGCTCCCCACTCTGTCTCTGGTGAACTCTCTCGCCGCCCCACGCCTCTGGCCTGTATCCCAACTTGTATGCATAAATAAATAAATCTTTAAAAAGAAAAGAGCTTGGGGCTCAGAACAGTCTGTAGGATCTAATGCAAAATGAAAATTATTAATCATAACAATTAAACAATTTCTGTTAAAAATTACTAAGACTTTCATGGCAGAGACAGAACATAAAAACAGGGCTCCTCTAACCTAAGGCTCCATGTGACTATACAGGTTCATACACATGAAGCTGACCTAGTCAAGGCAAAAGTACCTTCCTAACCCTTGCTAACCCTGAGGTCTTTCTCAGTCCTGTGGTACCTGATGGGGCTTCAGTCTCACACCCTGGTTCTGAGATTTTCACAACGGTGTCTTATCTACAGATAGCTGCTAGTAGATCTTGTGAAGGGACTGAAATTTAAAATGACCTCTGTTGCAGGTTAATGACATTATCCCCTCCAACTCTTCAAATTTTATCAGATTATACTTTTTTGACACAAATTGCAAGAGAATTAAGGGTGTCTACATTGTAAAATGTAGTAGTTTCAATGACAATATTATATTCTAATAGCATTATTTTATATATTAAATATATTACTAATATTAACATTATTCAACTCCATAATATTAATTACAATTTATAAGTTTAATGTAATGATAGTATTACTTACATTTCAAAAAATATTTTAAAAAGACCACTTTTCAATTATTCAAGTCAAATTTATGGAGTCTGTATAATTAGAAAAAAAATTGTCCTCCTGTTCTTAAATTTGTATTCTTTTGTACTAGTTGAGGTTTCCAAGTTTCCCTTGCCCAGTTTACATGCATATTTATTGAGGGAATACTGGCAGAGTATCTGAAATCTCTTGGAAAACTTAACACATTATACTGTAACAATCGCGCTAACAATGTAAGTAGTATGGTCCGTAATGCTAGAGTTAATGAAACAAGATTGAAACGGCTTGCACCATGTCACTTTTTTCCATTAGGCAGAGCTTTATCTAGGCTTAATATTATCATGTGTAATTTGGTAGATAATTTTATACAGCACTTTATTAGCAAATCATGTGACTTCACAATTGATATTACATAATAACCTGATAATGATGCTTACAAAATCCATGAGCTATCTTCTATTATATTACAGTATAGTATATATGATAATGTATATATCAAACAAACAAGTTGTAGGTCCTCTTTAACCTAATTGAATGTTTCTCTGAGTTTTTGAAATACAGGATCAGGACAACTCTTTAGAGTCTTTATATAAGCAACAAGCTTGTAAGTTTAGCTATATTTCAGAATATCACCTTTCCTTGAAGTTAGAAACTGAAATTATATTATTCTCATTTAACTAAACATTGTTATAATAGTTTGAATTAAGTTTATCCTCTTTCAGATTAGATAATGTGGAACTGATTCTGTTCTTTATTCCACTTCCCTTAGAATATATTCAGTAAAAACAAATCTATTGTTCAACATACTCCTCTCCTACCTGGATGTGAGGTCAAGTCATAGGACAGAGAATAAAGAAAGTTTTTATTATTTTGAGGGTTTTTTCTTCTGTTGTGATTTTTTTTTTAAAGTTTCCTCCTGCTACAGCAAAAGCTTTTTAGGATTTTTACTAAGAAACAAGGAAAAAAAAATTCCTTGTTAAGTATAAACCCTTGCCAATTCCCAAAATGGAGTTATTCCTAGAGGTCATGTTAAATTTTCTCCTAAGGATACTTATGGAAAGTTCCCCAAGGTCCTATGATGTGTGTTAATTACACTAGAATTGATTCACCTCATTGGAAATCACCTTTATAGTTCCAGGCTGGGAATTACAGGAGAGACTTTTCCCCTCAAAAGCATACGTGGCACTGGAATCAGGGCCTCATTTTACATAACATTAGTAACAGATTCTAATTTAGCTCCAAATTCCTGTTGGAGTCTGTTGTGCCCTGTGGAATCTAGATCACACTCTTCCCATTCTTTTTGAGACTCTCCATTTGTTGATCTTCCTTCCCTATAATTTGCTACTGGATTTGATTAGACAATTTCCCTCATTCATAACATAAAACAGCCATGTTTGGTATTTTCCCTTTCATCTCTCTAGAAACAATCATAAAACACCATCATATTTTAAAGTATAATATTGCTTGCAGCAAAGAAGAGAAAGAGAATGTGACATGATATTGAAAAGAAAACTACAACTTGGTAAGATGTATCTGAATAGAAAGTATTTAAATTTTTCCTGGTAGCCAAATTGGGCATCCATCTGCCCAATTTTATAGGGCCAGACATTTAGAAGAGTCCCACATTTGGTTTAATGTTCTTCTGTCTCCCTCTCGAAATGCCTCGTCATGCTGGACAAGGGGCCATGTACTTTGAGAATCCCACAATTATTTCAGTCAGTTCTGGATAATCCAGCCCTTCTTTTTCTTAGCTCTCACATATCTTTAACTTTCCCTTTGAAAACTCTGACAATCACTGTATTTTTATTTTGAATTTACTGAAATAAGTCATCTTCTAAAGTATATCAAAGTCCCAGTACCTCCTCAAATTTCACTTTAACTCTGAAAGTAACTAGTTGAGTAGATCAGTGACTGAACCACTACTTAATATTTGGAGCAGTAATTAGGCACTTAATCAATTTTCAGGCCACATAAATCAAGGCTAGCTCATGTAATTGAAACAGTAATTTGAAAGCAAGATGTCTAGGAGTGGACACAAAGAAGAGACTATTTTTAGCAGCAACGGTGAACAAGCAGAGGACATGCATGGCCTTTAAGTTTTATTCAACCCACAATGTCCTTCAACAGAGGATGGAACAAGAACATTTGGTGTATCCACACTATGGGATACTCTTCCATTGTACAAAAGACTAGATGCTGCCAATTACAGCAAAAATGGAAAAGAGTTTTAGGGAATTATGTCTGGTAAAGCAAATCATAATGACAAAGACACATACTGGACATTTATATAGCAGATAATTCAACAAGTAAGTTACTTATAAAATCTAGAGATCATTAAAAATGAAATGAGGCTTCTGAGGTTAAGATACAAGGTGAAGAGAAAGGGTTAAAGGGTATATAAGGATGGTGGTGGGGAAATAGGGGGAGAGGAAAGGTAGAGCAGATTCTCTGTGTGTTTGGCTGCTGGCAGAATGGGAAACACTGGGGCATCTGCTCAGGTGCTGAGGGCAGAACATTCTTCCACTAATGTGACATGTGCAGGATTTGGTGGTTTACTTCCTCCTCAGAAGTGATTTTAATAAGCTAAGGAGGCCCTCAGCTATTTCGCATCACTCAGGATTGGAACTTTGCATGAATTGAGTCTTTCCTGCATGAACAGACCGCTCAGACCAGATAGAGGTGGTTGAACCTGGTTAGCAAGATAAGTTGAGATACTGCTTAATGTAAGTCAGTTAGGTATTTTGACTACCTTGCTGGGAATGAAATCAGGCAAGCAATTGATCGCCTTAATCATTAGTTTCCCTTTTCTCTGGAGTTTTGGTTTTATAGTATTAATTTTAAAAAGTAGTAGGGAGATAATATTCACCAACTTGAAACAAAGAGCTGATACGTTGGAAAGAAACACAGAAAAGGGGTGCAGTTATCCCTCTGGGCACTGATGCTGATCTGTAGTAAGTTTTGGAGTAGTTCAATACAAATAAAGATGAGGCAAAGGGATGGAACTGGGAAAGAATGAATCATGTGGATCTGCTCCATACTCTGCTAAATTATATTCCTTTCTGTGAAGGGCAGCTGCTTGCCACCAGAAGACAAAAGTCCAATTCTTCCTTTGCCTGTACCTCATGCAGACCTAAAAAGATCTATGGAACCCAGGTATCAATATCCCTTTTGGATCATCTTGTTATCACCTCTGAACTTAAATGTTTAAATAAAAAATGTGTTTCATCCAGTTCTCTATGCATAGACAAAAGTTTAGGATTGCTTTTTATGAGAGGTAAGAAAAAACAAACATTTTTATTAACTACACTGTATTTGAACAGTTTCAAGTAGAAAAATGGTTTTGAAAGTAATAATGGGATAGGACTATCACTGGTTTCCTAAAGAAAGATTTAGCATGTGGTTTGGAAAGGAGCTAGATTGCAATTGTTAGGGGAATAAAACTTTATTATTTTAAATTATTCGGCAAATGAGGAGTTTTAAAAGTTGAGTACCAAGGGAAAGAAAAATAGTGCAATCATTTAAACTGAGTAAAATTGAAGACCAGTATTAAGTATTGGAGATAATGAATTAAGATGATAAGCAGAAGGAAAGGAAAGATTCCACTGGGAGATACTGAATATTTCGGCAAGAGAAAGGAACACCATTAAAGTTTTAGCTCTTATTTTGGGGGAGATGTGAAATTGTTCCAATATAGTAAGGGATGCAGAGTAGGCAGCTGGAGATAAATTCTTACCCTGCAGAGTTCTCTGTGTCCTTAATTGTTCCTTTGACCTAGAGCTATTTTTTTTAATGTTAGATAATTGGATAATTTTTTTTAAGTTAGAAAATTGGATGGTTGGCAGCTACATGTTACTAACCTGTTGCCCCATTCAAATATATACATTTTTTATTATCAAATTCATACCCCAAATGGAAATAATCCTGTCATTTAGCTCATTTCTTTTCTAATGTGAAACAAAAGAAATACTGCTGTTAATTCTACAAATAAAATAGAACAATAAAAAAATCCATTAGAATTATTCTGAGTCAGTAAATAAAATAAGATTGTACCTCATTTCCAAATCTGTTTTACTTTTGGAAAGAAATGAGTTTCCACCACTGTAAGGAATAGTGTTGGGGGGAGGGGGAGAAATATCCCATTTATATGGCTAGCTCAGTCTTCAATTACAAATTTTCTTTCTTGAATTTAGCAGTCTTGTGAATCAGTTTAAGCAGAATTCCATTATTTACAATACTCTAATACCTATTGTTTGGTAAAGAATTGAAAATGAAATACCAAATAACTCCAACTTCATGTTACCAAAAAAAAAAAAAAAAAAGATCTTTACATTAAATTCAGTTTGACTAGAGGTGGGGAAACCCATGGCCTACATTTTCCAAATTCATATTTTTTTAATTTTGAAATTAAAGTATGATATATTTATATCAGTCAATGTTCTTGCTCATATGTGCTATTATAATTAGACATTATCCAAAAACTATAGCTAAAGCACATATGGTCTCTAATAAAAATAGCTATAATTTATCAAGTGTTCACCAGGTGCCAGACATGATATTATGGCTCTTCCATAAACCATATATTTTATTTGATCCTCAACTAATCTCTATGGAGTGCATATTATTTTTATTTTTCATATGAAAAACTGAAGTGCAGGTATATCACAAATCCTAATATTTGATGCAGGTAAGGTCATAAATCAGATACTCAGATACTCAGGTGTGTATATGTGTAATCACATACATTTATATATACATATGACTTGTGTAACATTTGTCTTTATAAAATTTTGTCTTCCACTTCCAGTCAATGCTCACTACCTGAATTTTGGCTCACAAAGAAAACTTTAGGAAAAGGATACCAGTCAAAGCTTAGTTGAGTGTAGAAATGATAACCTATCTTCTTGCCTTGCGCCAGCTCTCTGAACAATATTGTTTCTATGAAAAGAACATGGACTTTCTGGGAAAGCTACTGAATTGCCTGCATATGTGACTTTGTTGTACAAAGTAAATAGATTTTTCTAGATTTGCTCATACTCATTGAACAGGTAGAATCAGAAAACTTTTATACATTTGGAATCTTCTATGAATTCTAACAATTGTGAAACTAATTGAAAACATATTCAAAAGAGCTAGAGTTTAACCCTGCAGCATTAACAAGCTACATAATTTAAGGGAAAATTTCCCTCTGTTCTATACTTTTTATTTTGTTAAATGAGGGCTTCCAAAGATCATTTCTGTAGACATGTAGTGCTAAAAATTTATCATATATTGAGTGACTACATTTCTTTTTTTAAGTTATAATTCTTTCTTTTAAGTTTCTGTAGTTATGTTTCACTAAATTGAATAGACAATGGGCACAAATCTCAAACTCATGTTTGTATTTGTATGTTAACCTTGATGTCCGTCTGTTCAGCATGAGTATTTCCTTCTTGTCTACTTAAGTTGCAGTTAAAAGCTTGATTGCTTTGATTTAACCTCCATAGCGCAGGACTGAATTAAGAAGCAATTAAAACTTTTAAAACTTGGGCCTTCCTGGTGGCTCAGTGGTTAAGTGCTGTGCTGTGGAGCTGTTGGCAGCAGCAATGTGAGTTCGACGCCTGGCCTGGGAGATTCCCACAGGGTGCAGCAGACCTCTCCTGCCTCGCCCACTGCTCCCCTCAGCAGTGTATTTCCCTCTAACTGCCTGTTCTGCTCCCCACTCTATCTCTGGTGAACCCTCTTGCCCCCTCTCGTACCCCAGATTGTATGCATAAATAAATAAATCTTTAAAAAAATTAAAACTTATTTTTCTTACCTGTTCAGATATCTTTTGACTTCTGCACTATACATCTGTGTCAGAATACGATTATAACAAACTGAAAATTTCAAGCCTCAAGTCTGTTAGAGAATAAGAGAGTGGGTATTAATACTGGCCAATAAATAATGCCATTAACTTCATCTTCTCCATTTTATCAATAAACCTTGAATATTTTCTGAGTTAACGTTAAGAGGGCTTTTAGATTTCTGTGTACATCTTTGTACTTTGGTATGTCCTCTTCACGGGTCTTCATATACATCTTTAAGGAAATGTCAGTCTTACAAATTCTCGGAAGCCTGTTCTCATTCAAGTACTCTCATTTGTCTGAATTGTAGGAACACTCACTCTGTAGATCACTTTCATTCTGATCATATTCTGCCTTTAACTTAATGTATTGTTTTATGTATCTCATCTATTCAGTTACTATACTGTTTCCTGACAGGTGGGTAGACTCCAACATACAAATAGCGTTAGTTCCTGGATAGCCTTAATAAGTTAATTGTTTAGATGCTACAATTCACTTTTCATAGAAAAACAAATATAATTAGTATTCCATGACAGTCATTCTATTCTTAATATTATTAATTAGATGAACTTTTTGGAGGGGTCAAGCAAAGACATGGGGAAACTAGTGGGTGAGTTTAGTAAAAAACATAAGTAATTGTTTCTTTAAAATAATGAATTCCATTTCCAACATGGAAATGTTCGCTATTTCTCTTTCATCCGTCTCTCACAAATTCTAGAATGCTGCATTGATTATCAGGAAATAGATGCTATGGCATAACATGTTCCATATTTCTCAGCTACTGTTCACTTCATCATTAAGAACACTGTCTGTTGTAGAATATAAATAACATTTTTAAAAGCCCATAGATTTATATTTTTTTTAAATCATGAGTTAAATTTTTGAGTTATTTTAAATGTGAATACTTTGGCACAATGTGCTAATTGATAGTTATACTTAGGATTCCACATATTATTTTATAATATAAAATAGCATATCATATATCATGTTAATACTACTTATGAAGAATCAATTCAAACTGTATTTGTACATATTATGTTGGTATATATCTTTGTACAGATAGCATTTCATGAAAAGTTACATGTGTTATATATGTTATTTTAGATATTATAATTTATGAAGAATCAATAAAATACAAATTTAATGTGAAATTAATGTTCCTATGAGGTCTTGTTTTGATGATTCAGAGGTTTGTAGTTGGTAAGTTTACCAATAAATTCAAAGTCAAATTGGACAGGTTGTTCACGAAGTTAGTCAACATGCTTTGACTTTTATAATTCTCTTATCAACCTTTTATTAGATATGTTTTATACTCTTTATATATGGCCTGACCTGGAGAACTAAGGTGATACATTAAAGAAAACAAAAGACAAAGCAATCATATAAAAGCAAAAGTACTGACTACAATAATTATAAAACCATTGTCACTAAGTGTTTAAGGGAACAACTCAAGATTAGCATAAAAGTGTGAGCATAGCTATGTTATCAGGAAGTTTTTTCTGGCTGCAAAGTTCAGGGCAAAATACAACATAATATCAGTGAGCAGTTAAGACTCAGAAACTGGATGATGGTAATGTCATGGTCTGGTAATTCCTTTCTAATTTTTGTGTCCTCTCCTTTTGAGCAGATAATTATGTAGCTGCTATATTCTACCTGTCTCACTATCTATCTATCTATCTATCTATCTATCTATCTATCTATCTATCTATCTATCTATATATATATATATTATATATATATATTATTTTATAATATAAAATAGCATATCATATATCATGTTAATACTACTTATGAGGAGTGTTTGGGGTAAATACTGTCTCTACTTTCAGAGGTCCACAAATGAACAGGACTACCATAGCAGCTGTCTTTAATGGACAACTCACTGGAGTCTCATCCACAACTGGACCTGATTTAATGTGGGCATTTGGGGAATTTGAGCTGATACTATAAAAGGATGAGCCACTTGGGGGCCTTGGGAGAGGAGGAAATGCATTTTGCATGTGGGAGACATGTAAATCAATCAATGGTAGTCAGAGGGTGAACTGTCACACCTAGATCTTAAGACATGTCCTTCATGTCCACACCTTGTTTAGTCTTTGCTTGAGTGTGAATGCGGCATGCAGTTTGCTTCTTTTTAAATTTCATTGAGGTGACATTGTTTTACAACATTATATGTGATTCAGTGACATTGGATCACATCTCTTCAGATGTGTGTCAACATACCACACCCACCACCAAGGCAACAATGGTTGCCCCCCTTAGTGTCTTGGGCCCCCTCCATATTTCACTCTCCATCTTCCTTGTGCCCCCTCATAGCTTTAATTCAACAGACAAATTTTTAATGGTTACCCATTTGGTTTTGACTGACACTTTGTTTCTTTCTATTCCGCATTTTAGTGAAACCATGTGATATTTGTCTCTCTCCTACAGACTTATTTTACTTAATACTAACTCTCCAGTTCTATACATGCTTTGAAAATGGCAAGAGTTAATCTTTTTATTGCTGAGTAGTATTCCACTGTGTATTACCTTGGACACTTGGGTATTTCCATAACTTGTTTATTGTAAATAGTGCTGCAATGAACATAAGAGTGCACATATCCCTCTTCTAATTAATGTGTTTATGCATTCTTTGGGCAGATGGTTGGAAGGAATGCTGGATCATATAGTAGATCTATTTTTAATACTTTGAGAAACCTCTACACTGTTTTCCATTAGGACTGGACCAGTCTCCTCCATTCCCACAACAGTGTATAAGGGTTTCTTTTACTCTACATCCTTCCCAACACTTAATTTCTGGACTTTTTGATATAAGTCATTCCCAGAGTTTTTTTTTTTTTTAAACTAATAATGTATGGCAAAAATGAAGGCAATTAAATCCCATATCTTGGCTATATTGTATTACAGAGAAAATAAGATGTTACATATATTAGATAGATTGATAAAGATTTATTAATATATTTAGAGACTGTATCTTACAGCATACACAAAATGGATTTTCTCTCATTGTTGACTTAGAAGAAATGAAATGTCACACACTGAGAAGAACAGAGAGAGCCACAAGATATGGGTCTGCTGATAGATTCTTAAGAAAACCCAGTTCATCCAACTATCAGAATAAGTTTGGAAGCAGTTGTCCAATTGCACCCCCAGGAGGAAAGCAGCCTGCTGAAATTGTGGCCATGTATTATATAGCATTAGAAAATTAATGTAGCAAATGTGCTAACTACCTAGAACTAAGCAGTACCCAGGATATGAGACTTTCATTTTTAAATGTGAAAAATCCCTAGGCAAACTGTAACAATTGTTCATACTAAACCTTCCATACTTTCTTAACTTTGATATGCATTTTAAAGGATATTTGTGATAATTTTGCAAAATCTCCAGGATTTTTATATCATTAGTTATTTTTTCATGATACATACTTTGCAATATTTCTGGAAAGGGACGTCCTTAAGTGGATCGATGGAATTAAAAGAATGAGTGTGCTACATTCCTAAGGATAATATTAAAAACAGACAATGATCTTTTCAAACCGTTCAACATTAAAAAGTTAAATTGTACATAATAGTGGCTGGCCAGCATATCAGCCTGTCAGGGTATTTATAAAATGAATATGAGCAGATGTTCTAGTGAGAAGAGGAGATAGAGCACAGTGAAGAGGCAGTATTAACCTCTATGCTAATCTGGTAGATACAGATGACATTGTTTTAAAAATATATTGCAAATGATTTAATTTTAAAGCTATTTTCACTAATTACCATACCTTTTTCAGCATTTATGATTTCCTTTTTGGAAGTATAAATGATCCTGTGGTCACTTAATGGCTATAGACTCTGTACCCTTGCCAAGTGTTGACAGGTGCCTGAAATGAGAGCCAAGTCTCGTTGGCTCACACCTCAGTTTTATTCCCTGATCCAATAAGGTTGCACATAGCAGATACAGAAAGGCAGCCTGAGACCTATGCTGATGTTCATCCTTTCAGACATTGCCAAACTCGTACACCAGGCTGCATGTTGACTAACAAACAGCACATTGTATGAGTGTCACTGACGGCCACGAGCAGCTCTATCTTGGTATCTGCTACAACTCCCTGCTTTCTTCTGGGGAACCAGAGATTGAATCAGGAACTGTGGGATTCACTATCACTTCCTGGTGTGAACCTGCACTGACACTCTGCTATCGCATCTTCCTAAAACATTGTAAAAGTGTTAAATATAAATAATAACCATGTAAAACAGATTAAAAGCTCAATACTCTGAGTACAAATCCCAACTCCTAATACTCACCTACAGCTGTGGGCATGGACAATTACCTCATCTCTCTATGCCTATTTTCCTCACTCATAATAGGAATATTGGTAATAGTACCTACTTCATTGTATTTTTGTAAGTACTAAATGGCTTAATATTCTTAAAGTGCTTAGAAGAGCATCCGGCACATTATAATTATATAAATGTTTACTACCATCATCCCCCACTGGAAATGTTGAGACTATAAGATACGTAAGTAGTTCTAAAATATATTACTCTGTTCTTAGTACACTAAAATATATAGAAATAAAATAAGATATCCTTATGCAAGATTAGATTAGGCATTAACAAAGAACAGCATCATTTTAGGCATGATGAAATGGAATGAAAAATAGCACAGGCTATGTAGGCATGAAATGAGTCATAAAGTTATGTGTCCTGCTACTTTACTAGAATCTACCATAATATATATGCAATGAATTATAAATCTCAGTGTGCAGAGAATTACCTGGAAGTATTTGAACAATATATATTGCTAATCCCCAGCTGGGAGACTTAAATTCAATGAATGTGGTACGGGATCTGGAATAGGAATTGCTAAGAAGCTTATAAGTGATTCTCAGGGTCAATCTGGTCTGAATATTAAGTTACTTATGTTATTGACCCTGGTTTATGTCCAGGTCTTCATAGTAGGAATCTTTGGAGAGTCTACAACTGCAGTATGTATAACAAGGTTGATAATTGTCTAGCTTGAATTTCTGTAAAACACTCTAGAGTGTTCCTTCTTTAATTAGGTAGGTTGGATATCTTAAAACTTCTATTCCTCTGTTGACCATCAAACTATGCAGCTTGTCAAATGAAAAAAAAAATGATGCTAATGAGAAAATCAATGTGCATATTTTGAGATAGATCACTTTAGAGAATAAGTCATTTAAATTAATTTATTTCATCATTCTCATATCTCATGTTTTTGATTAATATTTAATGACATATTGTTACTTTGTATACTTATTTGCATGTGTGCAATCCTTCTATTTGAAATGCATTTGTAATTTCAAAAAATACATTTATGCAGGGATATTGAATGGAGTGATGGCATTAAAAGAACAGTGAAGCTGGCAGTGAACTCAATCAGCAGGCCTCACATTTTCATTTTATAGATGAGATACAAAGAGGCTAAGGCTCTCAAATATTAATTGACCTTTTCAAGGTCCCAGATCTCATTAGTGACTTTCCAAGTTTTAGAAAATTGTTTAACTGCAAAGCCAATACCTTCACTGAACTTTTTGGCCTTCAATAATATGGAGTTTGCATTTTTTTTTGTTGCATTATTACAAATATTTGGATAGGAAACTTGGAAGTTGTACATACAAATGAACGTTTTCTATGGTTGAATTTATCTTTAAAAATTTAATGGAGTATTTTAAATAAATCTTTTTGAATATTATCAATTTGCTAATCTCAAATTTATTTTTGTGAAGGGAGAACATATTTAATATGATCCTTTTATATAAGCAGATGAAATTGAATCTACTTTTATCACTGTAAATGTTGTAGTAAGAAGATTGTTGGGTGGTATTTCAGTGGTCTAAGAATCTTCTGTGATATATATTTCCTATACCTGTATTGAGTTAATACCCTTATTAAAACATGCTAACAATGAGAGAGAAATGAGCTGTATGTCAGCTTAGTAAATCCTCAGCCTAGATAAAAGCAGAGTAAGTATAATTTCTAGCTAAGTAATGTCCTGTAAAGAAGGACAACTGTAAAGAACAGGTTAACAGAATCTTTTCCAGGGCAAGAGATTTAAAAGATTACTAAATGTGAATTGAATTCTACTTGACCTTTTGTTTAATGAGAAATCTTTGGGAAAAAAAAAACACAAACCCTAACAAAGTAAATATCACAGAAAGGGCAGAAAACATATGCAGAGGTTTTGCATGGCTTTTATTTCATTAGATATTATTTTAACTTAGTACTAAAAATGTAGTTCCTGATATTTTAGCTTAGTATTGATTTTAGTGATTAATAGAATTTCAGCATGGTTTAAATTTACAGAAATATTGACTAAAATGATAATTTCCATAAGCCTCACCCACTATGTTGCTGCTCCTGAATTTCCCTGATTAACATCAGTGTGATACAGTTGGTACAACTGATGAGCCAATTGATATTTTTTTTTAACTAAAATCTATTGTTTAAATTAGGGTACACTCTTTGTGTTGCACATCTCTATGGATTTTGTCAAAGGCATAAAGTCCTGTCCCTTCCAGTAAAATACAATATAGTTTCACTGCCTGAAAGCTCTATGTGCTCCATATATTCATTCCCCCCCCCAATTAAATTTTTCACCAACTGACTTTTCTATTTTTACAGGCTCTAAAGTTTCACATTTCATAGAAAGTCATATTGTTTGACTCATTTCTATGTATCCTTTTAATATCGGCTTTGTTCATAAAATAACTTGTCTTTAGTGCTCTTTCGTGTCTTTTTGTGGTTTCATTGTTTTTTAGTTTAAATATGGTTGAATAATGTTTTATTTTATTGATGTACCACTGTTCGTTTACTCATTCACTTACTGAAGAACATTTTAGCTATATTCTGTGCCTTTGCTAAACATATATTGCTTGTTGGTTACAAATATTGTTTTGTTATTTTTGGAGTTGGGATAGACAATTATGTCATCTACATTACCTTAAACAGATGTTAGATTTTTAAAGTTGCTTCTACATATATTGATTCAATTGCATGATTTTGATATGATATGATCATATGAGGGTACTGAATGATTATCAGTATGATTGCACTTGGTCATGGTATATAATTATTTTTATCTGTATTTTGTTTAGTAATATTGAATATCTTTACTTCTATATTCATGAAAGATATTGATCTATCACTGTCTTGTATGTTTTTGGCTGATACTGACTTCAAGAGAATGCCTCATAGAATGAGGTAGGATGTATTTCCTCTGCTTCTGTTTTCTGGAGCAGATTATAGAGAACTAGCATCATTTCCTCTTTAAATGACACTAAAATTCCCCAGTGGAGATACTTAGGCATATTGTGTTTTCAGTTTTGGAATGTTATTTATTTATTATTCAATTTCTTTAAAGGCTAATCAAATGATCTGTTTCTTCTTATGTTAGTTTTGGTTGATTGTCTTTTTTATGTATCTATTTCATCTAAGTTATTAGACTTATGAGTTGACTATTGTTTGTAGTATTTCTTATTCATCTTTGTAAATGTCCATGAGTTCAGTAGTGATGGTTCCTCTTCTATTTTTTTATGTTATTTTGTTTCTTCTCTTTTATTTTTTGGTTATCCTATGAAAGATCTTATCAATTCCATCAAAGAATCAGATTTTAATATCTTTGATTTTCTCTATGCTTTCCTAGTTTCACTGATAGTGATTTCTGTTTTGATTTTTATTATTTCTTTATTCTGCTTATTCTGGATTAAAATTTCTCACCTTTTCCTATTTTCTGAAGGTAGAAACATACATTAGTGATTTTATATATCTTTTTAAAATATGATTTTAATGTTATTGACTTCACTCTATAACTTTTGATGTATCTCACATATATTGATAGACTGTGATTTCTTTTTCATATAATTGAAATTTTTAAATGTCTCTTCAAACTATTTGAATGAGGAGAAATGTACTTAGATTATAAATAGTTAATATATAAGAACTTTCATATAAAATTGTTTTAATTTTACTATTTTCCAGCAGAAGTATAGCATGTATTGTGGTTACAAATAAGATTCTAAAAAATCAGTACAGGCCATATTGGGCCATACAATTATTCATTATAATTTCAATTCTGACAATGATAGGGATTCTTTTGACGCATGCTTCATATAATCTATCCTTTATGACAAGAAAAAGTAAGTAAGAGGAAAGTTCCCCAATGTTAATAGTCTCCAAAATAAACCTTTATCACTGTCAAGAAACTATTTTCAGTCTGAGGCCAAAATGAAGGTAGTACATTATTTTTCTCATTCCCCAGCCTGTGCTTAATGCAGCTCTGAAGATAATTCTGCTCATTTCCCTGATCTAGAGAGTCAGTTACCTGGAACTAAATTTGTCAACAAAATATTTTTGATCATATCTATATTTTATATCCTATTTATACCCCAAATATCTAATGAGTTTATATTCTCATATTTCACAATTCTTGGCACATAGTAGGTGTCCGAAAAAAAAACAAAAAACAACACTTGTAAATTTACTTCATATTTTTTTTGTAAATAAAGCTTTCATTTTCAGATGATTTAAATGACTAAATTAGTACTTTTACCATTGCTTAATATATCTCTAAAACAAGCTTTGTTTTTCTGCTTCCTCTTGAGAACTCAAAGCTTGAGTGTAAATTCACAGCACAGACAGTAAAAAGCACAGCTGGTAAACCACAGGGCAAATTCGCAAACCCTTGTGTTGCTCGATTTAGTTCAGTTAATCACTGTTTATTTTGAATAATTATGCTATAGTCTGTAGTTTAAAAAAAAACATTTTTGTCTGAGCAAATTGAGAGAAATATTTATCAATGTCTTTAGTTAATGTTTTAATTTCCCCAAGATAATCACTGTGTAATGCAAAATTTAGCTCACTAGTCTCCATAAAAGCAGCTGATATATGCTTAATTTTCTCTTTTAAATATTGGTTTGCTCTATCTTGGTTTTGATGAAGCAATGAATGTTAGTGGTAAACCTGGGAATTCTGACTACCATCTGTCTGATCCACCTGCTAAGCCCTTACTTAAACTATGCTCAGGTGTTATTGAACAAAGGCACTGTCTCTGGCATGAAAATAAACCTGAAAAATTTCTAGATATAATGGTTTTACCTTACTCCACTTTGCACAACTGTTGCCCCTAAAGCATCTAGATTTTGAGACTAAAATCCAAAGGAAAATGTTATGTTTCCTGAAACTTCCACCATACTTAAAAATTTATTTTAAATGCTAATTGAGGCAGCAAGTTGACTGTCATTCCAAGTGCTAATGAATAATAAAAAGGAGGCTGCTTTCTTGTTACTGATTGTGATAGGAGTAGGCAGGCACCTGAGCATTCAGTTTTCCCCTCATAATCAGCTGCTTCCCACATTTTCCTAATGTTCTAACTAATGTCCTCTCTGTAGTTTGGCTCAAGATATAGGGACAATTGTCTTGCATACCATAGACTAGAGATATTTAACCATGAAGTTGTAACTGACAACCTTTCTGTAGTCAACTCCTCTAAGAAAAGTGCTTGACCTAGCCCACACAAGGATATGAAATTCCCAAATTTGAGAGACTGGAGAGGTATTTAATTTGTTCTTCACTCCCACGTCTACAGTCAATAGTTAATAACTCTTCTATAAACACAAAGGAATCACTAGAAGAAGAATTAATGACAGTTCAATTGAAAATAGGAACCATTACTGTCATGCAGGACTGGCACCAAAGGAGGGTGAGCAATGGCTAAGCAGCAACTCTTAAGGCAAGGTAGAACATTCCTGTCATGTTAACATGAAACACACTACAGTATTCATGTGTATTTAACATTTACGTTCAAATATTTAATTTAGATTATTTAATTCTGACAAAGCCGACCACTTCATTCACCATCAACTTCCAAAATTTCTGCTGATTTGAGTATACATTTCTTTTCCCCTAAGTTTGTTGTTCGTTTAAGTTCAGTAACTTTGGTTAACAACACTGTATGTGATTCAGAAGTACAGGATCATACCTGTTCAGATGTATGTTACCAGAACATACACAGGTGTCTTTCCTGATTTCTCTATTCTTATATTTATAGCACTTTCACATTAAAAAGAAAAAAATTCCATGGTTCTTGCTCATATTATACCTCTAACAGATGTTGAACTTCAGGCAAGTCTTACTCATCTTTTTTATTCAAGAAACAGTAATTTTTTGTTTCCAACTGGCCAAAATACATATTGCTGCTTTGTTTGTTCTCTTTCCAGTCTGGCTAATTAGTTCTCTTAAATAATTATTGCTTCGTTCAGTCTATCTCCATTTCCTTTCATTAGTCCTCGAACTGAAACCTGGTAGTTAACCAACTCTCAAGACAGGGATTTTTTTTTATAACATAAGATTATTATTTTAATATCTTGATGGATATTTTCCTGAAGAAAATATTTCATAGTTTTGAATGCTTTGTGTTATTTTGATTAACCCTGCTGAGGTTAAGAATGATTCAGATCCTAGGAAGAAAAAGAAACTATCCAGTAACATAAACTCATGTATAAATATAATCAAAGTCAAAAGCTGACATGTCTAAGTGAGAATAAGCCATCAAAAATGAAATATGTAGATCCTTTTATACGCATGGTAAAAATTAATCAAATTGTAAGCAATCAGTCTAATGAAATATGTGCAAGAATTCTGCACTGAAGACTGCATAGTACTAAGATTTTTTTTAAATTAATGGTAGAGTCAATTGTATACGGATATCATTTCTTCTCTGATTATGTATACATGAAATTATATCCAAGTTAAAATTCCATCTAGTTTTGTGGAAGATATTAAGCTAATTCTATGGTATTAAGGGATTATTAAGGATCAAAACAGTTTAAAAAGTCTTAAAGAGTTTATCTACAAAATAAAATGTATTATGGAAATAAAGAGATTAAAACATGGTGTTATCTGTGCTAGGATGCATGAATAATTAATTATATAGAAATAGAGGGCCTCCCTGGTGGCGCAGCCCTTAAGCGCTGCGCTCTGGAGCTGTCAGTAGCAGCGATGAGTGACGCCCAGCCGGGGAGAATCCCACATGGCGCAGCAGACCTTTCCTGCCTCGCCCGCTGCTCCCCTCAGCAGTGTATTTCTGATCTGCCTGTTCTGCTCCCCGCTCTGTCTGGTGAACCCTCTCACCGCCCCACACCTCTGGCCTGTACCCCAGCTTGTATGTGTAAATAAATAAATCTTAAAAAAAATAGAAATAATATCTGATATATAATATATTCACCAATGCAATACAGTGGGGGGATATAGTATCTTTAATAAGTAATGTTAAGTTAGTTATAACAGTTAAATGAACTGGTTCATTTTTATACCTTATGTATAATCAATTATGGATTTTTCATCAATGAAACTGATCAATGAAATGTAAAGAATAGCATAATAAAATGTCTAGACAAACTATGAGAAAATACCTTCATAATTGGAATAAGCCTAGATTTCTAAAAAAAGTTTCACAATGGAGAAAGACTGATATATTGGATTTTATTAGGATTTAAAAAAACTCATGTTCATAAGAGCCCGCCACTAAGAAAGTGAAAAGGCAAACTGTAAGTAGATCTTTGGAACACATATTTCCAAAAATGTATAATGATTTAGATTTTGTAAAGAACTTTTATGGGCAAGGAAGATATAAAGGACCTATTTTATAAAAACAGCAAAAATTTGTACAGGCCTTTAAAAAAAACACACTAGTGAACGATTTAAATGTAAGGTAAAAATATAATGAAATTGACTATATAAATAAGTACTAAAAGTACCTATCAGAATGAGTAGGCATTATAAAAAGAAAAGAATACTCAATATCAATAATTCAGCTTAGTATTTTCAAAAATGACACACAAATTCATACAACCATTATAGAAAACTGGTTTGAAATCTATCTTAACTAAACATGAACACATTCATGCTTTTTGAACTACCAGTTCAATTACCAAGTATGCTTACTCTCAAAATAAACACATATGGACTCAAATATATGTGAAATAATATAAAAGCTCAAACTTCAGCTCAAATTAAACAACCAAATAGAGTGCATAAAACAATGAGTGTCATATTCAAACACTGTACCATTTTAAAACAATAAAAATGACAGAATCAGACTTTTAGAGGGGAACTTAATGTAATATATGCACAGGCCAGTGCTCAGTGCTGCACACATAAATATATACAGTGTTATAATGCAGTGTTACTTCCAAAACAAAACAAAAGGCATGGACTAATGCTATATGTGACATGGGTGAATCTCACAAGCTTAATGTTGATAAGAATCTGACACAATATATACTGTATACTGTCTTTAAAGTTCAAACTAAGGATAGGTCTGTTTAATGTGCATAGATTCTACTTTTATAAGTTAAAATTGCACCATGGTAGCTAAATTACCCCTCCTGATAGGCTTGTTCTTCTATGAAAAAATGGAGGTGATACCTATTTCAGTACATTCTTGTGGAAAGTAAAGGAGATGATGTGGGCCCATAAATAGTTCAGTTGGTGACATATGGTCAATAAATACCAGGGGCCTCCCTGGTGGCGCAACGGGTTAAGTACAGCACTGTGAAGCCGACCAGAGCCTCTGCAGCATGCTTTCCATACCTGGCCAGGGGAGCTTCCCACATGGTGCGGCAGACCTCTCTTGCCTAGCCTGCTGCTCCCCTAAGCAGTGGTGTACTTCAGTAGATCTGTCTGTGCTGCTTCCTAATCTGTTTCTGGTGAATCCTGTCACCACTCTGCACCTCTGGCCTGTACCCCAGACCTTGTATGCATAAATGAATAAATCTTTAAAAAAATAGTAAATAAATACCCGTGAAAGCTCTTTTTAAACTCTTAGAGAAAAATTATTAAATTCAAATTTTAAGTCATGGCTTCAAATATGAAAAAAACTATGTTCTGGCCCCTTCTAAATTATACCTATAAAGTAGACTACACCTTTATTCATAGTTTAATTACTATCAAGAAGAGTTCTGATTTAGAATACACCTATTTCAAACTCTCCCTCACAAATACTGAAGAACTAACTTACACATTCTTTAGTCACACCTTGCCTTTCTTGCAAGTTTCCACAGAATAAGAGTGCTGATTTTTTAAAATTTATTTTTAATTGAGGTAATATTTTATACCCCATCAGGAACTACCAGTAAGATCAACCATCACTAAGTCACCCACAGTCCACCACCATAGTCCATTGTGCTTTTGTCCGTCTTTGTTCTTCACACTCCCCGCCTCCTCTTCATGTTTCATGGTTGGGGGGATAATTTGGGCCTTCGAATTGTGATACTAAATATACTACATTAACAGGAGACATAACTCATACATCTTTATGACTTCATTAACTTCAAATTACACCACTGACTGAACAAACATTTATTTTTGTGCATCAGTATTTTGCTACTTCCTGGATGGCTAATATGAACCGAATTGAAATTCAATGCCCCATATAACTGCTAAGAAAGTAGACGCCAATGATAAATAACATGAATTCCAGGTGACTGAAATATAGGAAATCTTTTTCATACTGAAGAATAAAAATGTATTAAAATATAGCTTACTAGAGTTGGAAAAATATCACTAACTTGATACAAAATCCAAAATGGAAATACATACTTAATTTTTATTTCTTTAAATTAGGATTTTTATTTTGGACCCCCTCCCCTCTTGTCTCACACACAGATAGACATGGATTTCCTCAGCAATTTATTACCATCTTGGACAAATTAATAGAATAAATTGCCAGACAATCCATAATCTCAGCAAGGGTAGATTGAATCCCAAGTCACAGGTGAAAAGAGACTAAAATTATTAAGGAATCCATCAAGTCAAAGGAAGACAATTCCTATATCTTGTGCCCGATTTCCATACATTAATATGTACCATTAGTTGATATACCATTATATATACCAGTATATACCCCATTCTCTACCTCCTGTAGATAATGTTGGTGCAAGAATTTCTTCTTTTTATTGAGTTAAATTTGGTTCTTGGAGTGCCTGCATAAAATGCTTGCTTTTTAACAGGACATATCCATGTATTCCTTCTTTTTAATTAATTAATTAATTTATTTTTGCATAGAAGAACTGGTGTGTAGGTCCAAGGTGGAGTGGTGGGGGGTGAGAGGATTCACCAGAGACAAAGTGGGGAACAAACAGGCGGATCTACTGAATACACTGCTGAGGGGAGCAGCGGGTGAGACCGGAGGGGTCTGCTGCGCCACGTGGGAAGCTCCCTGGCCAGGATCTAACTCGGAACATAGCAGTGGTAGTGCTGAGACTTAACCCCTAGGCCACCAGGGAGGCCCACATGGATTCTTTCTGATGAGTGTCCAGTAGCTGTTTTTTGTTTTTTTTTTTTCCCCAAAAATAAACAGTAATGGCTACAAACACCACTAAGAACTCTTAGGATAACATTAGGATTTTCTATCATCAGAAGTAAAACTGGATGAGTTTGAGGCAAATGCCAACAAAGGATTCATCAGTCATTTATTTGAATTTGTTAAATAACAATTGTAAAAGAAGTGCCATTAAATGGTCACCTTGTTAGATTTGGGTTTTAGTAAAAGAACAGTAGTAATACTCAAGATTTAATAAAGTGCTATGGTATCTCGAACAAGACATACTCATACAACAATAAGGTATCATGTCTAAAAAGTTTATATGAGAAAAATATACTAATTGTTATTTTGTAGATCATTCTAACTCTTTACCCCACACAACATTTTCTAGAATTCTGTGACTGAGACACATCTAGTATGTTCCCCAGTGATTTGTATTTTCCAACTAAACCTTTGGTGTTCTGCAGATCCCCTTACACTTGCCAGTATGGACTGCTAATGATATTTCATTGTTAAATATTATGTTAGAGAAAGATTATTTTATCATTTATAGCTATCTATAGAAAACATTAGAGGCAATTTCCTAGAAATAATACAATTAGCATGAAATTAGTAAATGCAAATAAAATACTTTCAAAGTGGTAAAATCACACATATATTGATTATACTATGTTGAAAATTATGGTGAGATTGTGCTGATAAAGATATAATATTTATGGCTGATAATTTACAACTACAGATTACTATTTCTCTTTGAGCATGGTCAAAAGATATTTCTAGAATGTTTCACATACTGCAATAGTATAGGTTTGCATTGTCATAATTACACTTACATATAAAAATAAATCAGTAATTCAAATTACTGTATATACTGGCAAGACTGGTATTTGTTTTAACTGAATTTTAGAATATCACTTATGACACATAAAAGGAGCATCATTTAATCATCTTTGTCCTTAGGGAATTTCTCAAGTATGCTGTATTTCAGGCCTTATGATCTTTATAAAGAAAAGAGTGCGTTAAGAAAAGAAAAAAGGAAAGCCTTGACTCATTTCTTTAACTCAATATATCAGAACTCCAACCTTCATTTTAATATTTTATAATCGTAAAACATAAAAATTTAACTCTCTAGATAAAATTTTAATATAGAGGTAGATATTAGCTTCTGAAGAAGAATTTTATGGAATACTTTATTATGAAGGAGGAAGGTTCCAGAATTATGTTTGAATATTACATGTAACGCAGTCTCAATTAAAAGGCTTCCTTTTTATGACATATAGAACATCAAAAAATGACTTTTAAGCTTTGGATAGGATCTATTACTAGTATCAAAATAGTCAAATTAGGTAATTTTTCATAGTTTAATCAACTTACATGATTGGTTAAAGGTAAGGTATTTTCACAGTGAAAATTAAAGCAGTATTTGATTCTTTACTGATAAATTTTATATTTTACATTCTTGGAAATACATAAATTATCTATTAGTCTGCTTTATTCCTCATTTCTCTATTTTAATTTTTTATCACTTTTAGAAATGTCCTGGGGTAGTTTGGTTTGTTGTCAATATTAGCACTTATGTCAGATAGAACAATTATTTTTGTTTTGATTTAAAGTCAAAACAAATTTTAACAACATAAAATTTATATTTCTGAATCCATGTTCTGAGTAAACAAATTTTTTTCACTTGGCCTCATTTTCTTATATGTAAAATAAACATACACCTTTCTTTTGATGTTTGTGCTTTTTATGATGCTAAAATGGAATATTGTACTGTATATAAGCTAATTTCAAAACATGACTTGTGTAAACAAACTGTTACAAAGTTACAGACCCTAGTATGGTGTCATTGGTATATAATAAATTATAAATGCTTACATTTATGATGATGATGATTGTACTTTTTAGCAGATGGTAGTAGCAGAAGTGAAATAGCTGCTGTTAACTTGTGTGTTGATTTAGGGGCTCATTAATGTTTTTATTAGCAATCCAGACCAAGGACATGCAGTGATTAATAGGAAAAATGTGATTGTTGCCTACATATTTGAAAATGTAGGTAGAAAATTCTTAAATTGAAAAAATGAAATTATATCAAGAACCACTGATATTCCTCAAATTTAGACATATAAAGAAATAAAAGTCTTAAGTTGGACAATATATGAGAGACTTGGTATTGTCAATTAACAGCTCCATAATGGACATACATATATAAACATTCTGCATCTCAATTTTTCACATTTATAAAATGGATTTTAATATTTCCCTTCCGGAAAAAAGTGTTTCAAGAAATAGAAAATGAAAATAATGAATAGGCCTTTATTAGTGGACCTAATGTGGGATATATAGGCATTGGTTTGTAATGATGCACAACTGATACTATATAATGTTATAAACTGATGTTATTTCAATAAAAAAGCTTGAAAGAAAAACTGCTAACAACAAAAATTACCCAGTTATGAATAGCATTTCCATTTATACTCACCAATAGCTTGAGACAACTCAAATATTCTTCAATAAGTGAATGGATTAAAAAAGTACTTTCTAGTATTTCTGTTATGGAACAATAAGATTGTAGAATTGAGGCTAACAGATGGAGATAGTAGGGATGAAATGAGGGAGGGTGTTCAATGGTCTATGGTGGAGGAATGTTGATGATTTCATGATGTATGGGATGTGGAGATGCAAACCCTCTACTCCTAAATCATACACAGTGTGGTAAACCAATTTACCTCAATACAAAGTAATACAATTTTAAAAAAGCAATAAGCTTTTCTTTAAGAGATGCCAAACTGTGTACCAGTGATAAAGAGTTGAAGTTTTCCCCACACAAAGCAATGGCATGTTGTTGGTTTATACTTTAAAGAGATCTATCAAAAATTATTTTGAACTATTTCTTTATAATAAAAGGAAATCGATATCCAAAGACTCTAAGAGTGACATCCAAGGTTTTAAAGGTGACCCCTGAAAGTACTAAGCATAGACCCTGGTTTTATATGAGATGCTTGCTGCATGCTACCTTTGAATATTTTCTATGCATCTTTTGAAATATAGAAGTTAGATAAGATATAATTTATAGTTACAGACACCCATGGAAAGAGGAAAGTTACATTTTGAAGTTAATCTTATTTTCAATATGATTTTTCAATTCCTATGTTTAGGTATATTCTTATAGCAGTGTGTTCAGTATCTGTTTTGCTAAATTGAAAACACTAAATGTAGCACTCAGACTACTGGCTAGGGGTTAGAAGAATTTTCCTTTTCAATAACATTAGAGTTATATGCTTTATGGTTTATGAATGAATTCCCTATATTGTTGCTGGGGAACAGGGAATGAGTAAAGAAATGTGTCTCTAAAGAACACGGCCTACATAAACTCTATTATGCTGGCCCAACTTTGGCCTATAGAGTTATTATACATATATATTCCAATAAACTAATTACTCTCTTAAGTTAATTTGGGAACTATGGATAGTCATGCAAAATGAGCTAATTTCTATATTAGAATATAGCCTCTACTTCATAAAATTAACCAAAATGTTTGGTCTTTTTTCTTTTAGAATCAAGGTAATCAAACTGATATTGTGCTTTTATGAAAAGATTCCATGTTGCAAACTTTTCAGACCAAGCTCTATTCTGCATCCTCCTCTGGTTAGTGCACTTGGGTATTACTGTGCTTGTTTTAGGACAGTTGGGTTGCAAGGTCCACAAGAAAATGAGCATTTTATTGACTGCACTATTCATAACCTGAACACAGGAGAAGCAGAAATTGAGTGAGTTTATTCAAAGCAGTCAATGTAAGTTGAATTTGTAAGTATGAAGGGAATTAATGTCAAAAATTCCTATAACAATTGCCTTAATGCTTTGGATGGGAGAAATTGAAGAGAATACAAATGGCAGCTTCAATGCTTACTCTGGTAATCTATGAAAACATGGAATGTGAAGTCAGATGAAACCTGGGAGCAAGTCTAGAATCCATCACTCTGTACCTATGAGTACCTCTGTACCTATGAAATTATTCTCTCTAATAGGCAAATCATTCATTTTTTAAGTGGGAACGATTACTTATTTTAGAGGGGCCGAACTATGATTGTTAATGTAAAACCATATTTCCAAGTTTCCATTGTCCTGACTATATTTGCCACTTCAATCTTTGTCCCTTTTCTGTCATTCTCAAGTCCCCAGTGACAAACACAGGAACTGTTTGTGGTACCTCAGTGTGTCTTTTCACCAGCTGTGTTCTATGTCTAGAATGTTCCATTCTTTTGGAATCTTGACCACATCAAATCTGTTTTCTTTGGTAAACTTGTCCTACTACCAAAGGGGCTTCAAAATCATATCATCTCTTCATCTTAGAGAAAGAATGCAAAAAAGAAAATGTGAAGGAAAATATTTCCTCAAAGAGGTCAATTGAAAGTTTTAGAGTATGAAAAAGTTTTACTGAGATGAAACAGCTTTCCGGCATAGAGTTTAACTGTAATTAAAAGTTTTGACAAAACTGGTAGAGGAAAGGTCTCTTCTAATCGGGAAACTAAACATTAGCTCTTTCACTTATGGAAGAATTGATATAGGGCAGCAAATCCTCAACTTAAATAATGGAAAACAATTGCTATCGCCAAATGAAGAGACATGTGTTATAGGGATGCCCTTTGGCTATTTAAAAAAGATTCCTTTCAAATAGCTATGCATTTATAGAATAAATCTAGCAATGTTTCAAACATTTAAGCATACATTGTGCCCAAGGAAATTTAGAACTCCAAAAGGGATTTCATATGTTTTATTTTAGGATTTTTAAATAGAGTTTAAATTTATGGCACTCATTTTTGAGCTACTTTTCCCCTCTATTGTGTGCAGGCTTAACACTCTCATCTATTATCTTCCACCTCTTGCAGTTATCTGACAGATGCTATACCTTCCATAAACATATAAGTCAATAATGATTTTGTTTTAGAAGACAATGAAGAAAAAAAGCTATTATAGAGTGTATACCTGCTAAATAATTAGGAGAATGCTAGCAATTGAGGAATCTTACTAATAAAAATAACGATTTACATTATTAAAGGGTATTTGTGTTCTTGATTTATTAGGGCACCATAGATTATTTTGCTCATAATTGAAATAAATATGTGTGTGTGTGTGTGTTGAAGTAACATTGGTTTATAACATTATATAAGTTGTACCACATTGTATTTTCATGTCTGTATGTACCTCATTCAGATCACCACCAAAAGTCTAGTTTCTATCCACCACCATACAATTGATCTCCTTTACCCATTTCCCCCATTTTCTAACACTCTTCCCCTCTGGTAACGACATCTATTCTCTGAATGTAAATTTATTTTGTTTTGTTTGTTTCTTTGACTTGATAATCTTAGAAAGCAGTTCAATTTTTCTCTTGGAAAGATCACCTTAGACAAAGACTTTACCACTCTTTAGATGATGGATATATTATGAGTCAAGGCTTCTTTGAGATGTGTGATGACTTAGGTGTTACGGATCAATAGCAGTTTGTTCTATGTGTATGTGTAAAGATCCTCAAAATGATTTCAAACATGAATTACTGTATATAACACCCAGAAGAGTTAAATGTTGCTGTTTCCTTTTTATACCAACAAAATTCGGTCACAGAAGGTTAAATGGCTTCCCCAAGGTTACTCAGTGAGTTATAATCACTGGTCACCTGGAAATAGAGTCCAAGAGTCCAATTCTGTTCTATGACTGCTGCATGCTGACAATTTAAAAGCTGAAAGATTGACTGTGTTGTTTATGGGTCCAGGGATGCGGTAACATTCTTTCTAACGATAGAGGTAAACTGTTTCATCTTTAATAAAAAAAAAAAAAAGCTTTCAAATTAATAATTAGATGGAATTTCTAACATTTTAAAAATAATGCTCAGAAGCTTATTTAGTCTAGAAGGGAACTGAGTATGTTTTTCCATACAGACCAATCCAACAACATTTTAATATATGTGTGTATATCTGAATTATATTTGTCAAAAAGAAAAATAACACAGCTCACATCCATGCATATATCTTGCTACCAAATAATTTTAAATTTACTCTAAGCAAACTGAGAAGAAAAAATATATAAAATATCTTCATTTATATCTCGATGTGAACTTGTGCATTTATGTTATTTAATTTAATTCAATAAATAATTATTAAGTGCTGACTATTTTACAGTTTCTATTGAAACAAATAAAACTAGGTATTAGAAAAGGAAGTAACCAAAATTATGATGTTATTCAAGACTGATTGATGAGAAGTTTCTCTAGGAAATTTTATTTGAGCAGAGATCTAAATGAAATGAGATATGAATATTATCAATAACCAAGAGAATTTTGTTGTCAGTGAGAGAGCAAGAGAAATACTTTTAGTTTTCAATTTTTAAAAATTATATTATTTTTTAATGATATAGCAGTGGTTTATAACACCTATATGGTTCAGGGGTATGAGTTTACACCTCTTCAGATGGATGTTACTATACCATGCTCACCACTACAGTACCCACAATCCTCCACCATAGTCCATTGAACACCTCCCCACTTTACTCCCCTTTCCTGATCCCCCATTTCTGATAGCATCCATTTCTACAGTGACAATGTTAAGGCTTGTTTGATTCAGTTTTATCAGTTCTTTGTTTTGTTTCTTTACAGTCCATTTTTTTGTTGTGTATTTGTAGAGGTTTGAAACTATAACCCTAAAACATATACACAGATTTAAGCCAACTTAACCTTATTTTTTTAAAAAAATACAGTTTTAGGAGACTAGTGCAGTTTTGGGGGAAAAGTAGTGAAAGTTTGTTCACAAAGAGCTTTTTATGCCTTAGAGCAAAATTAAGATTTAATTCTGATTATGATGGGAAGTCTTGGCAGAGTGTTCAGTGGAGTATGTCAGGACATATTTCCTGTAGGATGTCTCCTGCTAGTGGACAAGAGTGTGTGTGAGGGTAACAGTGCACAAAAGGTACTGTTAGGAAGCAATTATAGAAGTTTAGCAAGAAAAGATTATCAGGGTGGGAATGGTTCAGATGCCAAGAGATTCTTAGGTATTCAAAAGAAGGAGTCACATTTTTTGCTTTTGGGAAGATGGAGTAGATGGCTGCTTCACTCTTCCTTTGGTTAAGTACAACTAAAAAGCCAAGATGGATATTATCTATGTGCACATATAAGCACACATAAATGGGGTGTATATGTACACACAGAGAGAGACACAAAAAAGAATTTAGAGAGGAGAAATCAGATTGGCACCTTCACTTAGGTACCTTCTGACCAAAGGAATAATACAGAGGTGAGTTCTTTGGGTTTTATTTTTTTGCATTATATAGTTTAGATGGGATTATGGAGAAGACAACAACATGGAGATGCCAATAGACAATGCAAAATATTCCCAAGAAAATCTGCTTTCTCTACCCAAATACTAAGAACAGACAGTCTAACAAAAGAGAAAATTTTAGACAGTTTTGTCGCACCCTAGACCCCCATATTGTCTTGACAAGGTCACTCTATGGGGGGAGCCTTCAAAGAAGTGTTCCCAAAGTCAGGATGTGATATTTCTTCTTGCAAATAAATTTAAGTATAATTTCAAGAGAACAGTAAGTTTCTCCACCATGCCTGCATGCATTGGCCTTACTCATTAGCTCCTGGCAGCGAGATATCCTTGAAACAATGAAGTGTCCTTGCCCGGTCAAGGGTTAATGTTTGAACAAAGAACAACTAACCCCTTTCCCTATTCCCCTTCCTGGCCTGATAAAATCAGCTTAGATTAGTTCCTCCAGAGATTAGCATAAAGATGTTTCTTTTATCATTGGTCTTGGTTTCAGACAATAGGTATGGAAACAGCAGCCTACACCCTAGGCCTAGGGCAAAGGTTGAAGATTATGTCCTTTACCTTACCATAATTTACCTCAGATAAGAGACATTCTTCTAAAGTTCCTTGATTCCCCTCAAACTATGTAATTGATTATGTATCTGAATATCTGTAATCACCCTGCCATTGCCAGTAGTTAATTCTTCTTATGCTTTAAAAACCCTGTTCTCCAATAATAAAGTGGAACGGCCTGATCACACTCTCTGGTGTGTGCTGTCTCTCGCTCCC